>JAODAL010084461.1:0-10909 GCA_025379985.1 Phyllomedusa bahiana
AAAGTAAATCGAACGAAAAAATTTTGTTGGAAAATTCGGCAAAGTGACCGAATCGAATTTTGAGAAATTCGCCCATCTTAATAATATTACATTTCACATAGAAATGCAATCACCTACAGTAACATTACTGGAATTATTTTACGTGGACATCTTTGACATTGAATATATGGTATGTCCTTGTGATCTATTTAAACTCACATCCTGCCGTTGAAGGCAGGGATGTATCCAGAAGAGGTGCTTTAAAAGGAAGGTTTGTGGATTAATGCATGGAAAAGCTGTTACTTGGCGAGAATATAATTTTGTGCAGTCTCTGACCAATTGATCTTATGCTGTGTGGACATTTTGCTCTTTAACTAGCACACTTCTTCCTGAATCCTGCAATATGTTTTCATGTCCCCATGAAATCTGATTTAGAAAGGCAGTAAATGGATTTGTAATATGATAAATTACATTGAAATCACTGGTGTATATATAGGACTTGGCACAGTTATTCCCGCTGATCAGGAAAAAAGTCTCCTTGTTGGAGGATTTAGATTCCTGACTCCCTGTCTCTGACGACATCACAAAAGTGTTCCAAGTCTTTTGATATTTTTGATATTTTCACACTTTGCATTCTTTTTTATAGTAATTTTTTCTCTTGAATTTCTCACAATAAAATTCTATTAATTGCATTACAGATTAACCATTAGACAGCAAAGTCCTACTTTTCTTATCTGGATAAAAACATTCGCCTGCTAACACTTTAGTGGGAGATGCAGTTAGTGACCAGAGGTTAACTTCAAACAACTAGTTACTTCTAATGTAACCCCCTTTTCAACTTCAGAATCACTTTTTGTGTTTAGAACATTAAATATATATATATACCTCTTATGCCAATCACTCTAATAGGTATAAAAAATGTCTGGTATAAATTGTTAAACTATCTCAACTTTTTCTGTTTTCTCAGGAATAGCCATTCTTCCTATGGCTAGCTGTAATGACACTGGTGTACTCAAGACTATAAACAAACTAAATAGGATGGTCAACCAGTAGTCACATGAAATTATTATACAAAGCATGCATGAACTAAAAAACTAGATGGACTCATCGTTAGATGATTTAGTGGACAGACAGCGAGGCAGGGACATGGTTGATGGCAATACCACAAGTGACTAAAATCTGGAACAAGGAAATAAAAAATTATAACTAACCCTAAGTGCTAACTATTCCTGAATCTTCCCCTAAACCTGTCCCTGATATTAAACAATAACACCAAAAACCCTCTGACCCTACTTTATCCCTGAAACTAACCATAAAGGTATCCCTAAACTATAGCTGACACAACAAGTAGCACTAGGTCCCAAAATACTTCTTAGGCAGAGCACAGCAGAAAACTATACAAACACAAAAAATTCTAAGTGTCTCAAAGCCTACAACAAACTCTCACAAGGTTAGCCTGGACAAGAGACAATCTAGAATTTAATGTAAACAGCAGATGAGTATATAAACTCTTAAGAAAGAACAATCTCTCAGAACAAGACCTATAATCCACTTCTGGTTACCCAACCCTGCAAGCTTTAAAGATAAAAGTTATTTAGCTGGTTGCATAGCAACTGCCTGACAAGAGATCTAATATGAATGAAAGGACAAAATGCCATGAGAATTAATGTCACTCATAACAGTGGCTGCTATATATACATGATCCCTCTCATAGAGGCATATGTTGGGGTAGGTTGATGGAACTTATTTCTCTGGTACTGGGTATCAGAAATAACACCAACAAGTCACTGTAACTTCTACTATACCTGGCTAAGGCACCAAATTAAATCTTTATTTTAAAGTTTTAGGAAAGTCTTGCTTTGACGACTGAACCAACCTTTGTGGAAACCAAATTTTGGAGGCTTTCTGCCCTCTATACAGCAGAGTGTTATCTCCCCCTTCACAGCTTTGTCTCTTTCTCTGGAGTAACAGAGTACCCATTTTACATCCATGTGTCATTTCATATTGTTTTTCTCTCTCTTATTTCTCCTGTAATTAAGAATATTATTTGTTATGATGCTAACTGATTTTCTAAGACCTCACATTTTGCATATAGGGTTCATCTGCTCTCTTTCTTTTTTGACTATTTGGTCCATTTTTTTGCCTGTTTTTTGCTGAAATTAGACATGTAGCAATGATGTATGACTTTTATATAATATTTGAACATATAAAGAAATATTTCTAATAAAATATGAACATTTTGTATTTTTGAAGTGTAATGTGGTAGAATACCCTGCAACCAATGCTACTCAGATTAATGTTACTGATGTAAAACATCAAAGACATCCCTTATGTCACAGATGGAATGGAAGGCACAGATGTTACTGATATTTCAACCCTGTACAAGCATGTCTGGGCTTAGTTTCCTCTCCCACTGATTCTTATGGTTACTGTCATGCTCAAGCAGAGCTAAATATAGCGTCTCCACAGCCTCAGCTCTTTACAAAGTATGAAGGCCTGCCCATATTTTGCTTGGTTTTTATGGAACATGAATGTGCTAATGTAGCACAAACTAACATTCCTCCAAAAATATAAGAAAGTAAACATAGACATTTGAATACAAGAATAAAAATAACTGTATTGTTGAAACCATCCGTTAAGTTGATTGTTTAGAAGGATACATTTAATCTAAATGGCGTATTTGTTTGAACAAGTAAAAAAGCATTATTCGCCTCCCCAATAATGCACCACATCTGTTTTGCTGAAAACCAGGTCTCTGTTGGTCTCAACTTCCTCTTTTAATCTAGACAAAAAGAAAATAGCTTAAAATCCTTACTCAGCCAATCAGGGTCACCACTTTAGTCAGCAAGTGGCTAGGAGAGCATTGTCTTCCATTTCCTGTAAATCAAGTTGGGCCCAGGAAGTGGAGAACAGTGGAGAGCCCTAGAACATCAAAAGAGTAGAAGTGGCAGGTAAGGCAAGTAATGCATATATTTTTGTTATTAACCCAGTCTTCTACAGTTTAAAAAAAAAGATTTACCCCACCAGACATCTTTAAGGCTGGGTCTACACAGCAAATGTCAAAATACTGTCCAAGATCCAAAAGCATTTTGACATTTGCTGGACCATGGTTTCTAGCATAGTTTTGTGCGAAGGCTTTCGGATTTGCCGTCGGCCCCGTACAATTGAATGTACAGGAATCCGATGGCAATCCAGCAGAATCCTACTTAATATGCAACATGAAAACCACATCTGGGAATCCAAACTCAGACTTCAATCATTACAATATGAGCATAGGTGTTAGTGTATGATAGCTATACAGTTGTCATTGACACAATGGATGGATGATACGGTGGAAAATGACCTCAAGAAACTAAATATCAGTGGTTTGAGAATGAAGAAAAAAACATTGTTTGGTATCTATGGTTTTGTACAGAATCTAACTCATAAATCATTTTTTAAATTTTGTAGCACTGTCATTACATTGTATTCTCACCATACTAATGAGCTTTAGACATGGAGGCAAAGGGAAATAAAGACAATTACCAATATTGTAATAAATATTTGCTTTCTGATTTTTTTTAAATTTTTAAGTTATGCAAATTGTCTCTTGCTTTTGTACAAAAGTTTCCCCTAATTAGGACCACCTCTCCCTGTTCTCATTTCTCCAATGGCCGTGGCTGACCATGGTTACCACACTACCTGCTGTTTCTTATCAGCAAAGCAGCCCTTGTTTTCAAATTCCAAAAACCCTTATCCCCTAGTACATTAGCCTCCCCCTTACTGTTTACACCCTTCTGTTAGCAATGCCCCCTGTAACGGGCCCCAGCTAAGAATAAAAGCTAAAATTCAGTCACTGCTGTAGAACACCCACAGCCCAACCAAGAAGTGTGAGCCTAAAAGTGGCTGAGAAGAGCAAGCTCTGTGAAACAGCATTGTTAGAACTTCCCATTAATGTAAACTGAGAGTAGACAGTATGAAAATTAGAATGACAACTCTGACCCATGTTTAGATTGTCTATTCTTTATTTAACTTTCAAATTGGTTTTTATTTCTTTTCCCAAAAATTGGGAAAAATTTTGGTATATTTTTTGGTGCACAGCATTACACTAAGCTATTCCTTTTTCGAAAAGCCATAAATTTGGGAGGGGCATAAAATTCCCAAAAAACTGCCTAAAATACATAATAAATGTGGCATAAAGCATATACCCCAGTATTTTGGTTCAAACTTCTCTAGATTTATGACACAATTCCCATAGTAAGTCTACCCCAAATTTTTATATTCAATACATATTCACATTATTCTGAATTGCTTTATTCAGATTTTTTCAGAACCAGTTTATTCTCTTGAGATTCATAATCTTTTTTTTGTTTTCCAACATCTAGCCAAAAATGTAAGAAAAACTGAGATCCTGGGGGACTACATTACATGGTTAAAAACAAACAAAACTTCAAAACCCGAGAAACCTATGCAAAGTGTTAAAAACAAACAACAATTTTAAAACAACAAAAGAAAGTCCCTTCAACCACCTGTCTCCGCAAGTAGCTGTTGATTTAAACCAGGGCGTATTTTCTTTACAAGCTGAGTAGAACCCCACGGATTCAAAGGGGACACAACAAAAAAGAATAACAAAAATGTCCTCCGATGCCTCCATGTAAGGTTAAAACATATCCAAGTTTATTTGAATCTTCTAAAATCCATGACAGCTAGAGACATCGGAGGACATTTTTGCTTATTCACGTTAAAAACTAACAGCTTTAAAATTGGGAAAAATACTTTATTTTTACAATTACCCAAAAATGTTTTTTTAATTAAAACCAAAATTACTTTTAAATTTTTCAAAAACATTTTTAAATTATTCACTTACAATAAACATCTCTCAGCAGCCTTCATTGTGAGGATAATCCACTTGCTTTAAAATTATATATATTATAAAAAAGGTTTATTACTAAGGGGGGGCAAATTTTCTAAAAAATTCAAATTCTAAAACTTCCCCGAATTTTCCGACAAAAAAAAAATTGGGTCCCAAATTTACTTCGGACAAAACGCTTTAAAAAAGCACTTTTTTCCACCCTTTGCACAAGCCTGCGGGGTGCTGTAAAAACTTGTCCCCATGCAAAAATAGGCAAGGGAGTTTGGGTTTGGCTTCATAAAATTTGTTGTTTTAGTATGAAAAAACCCTAAAACGGGCCGCCGCCCCCCTTTAGAATCGCTTCACTTTTAAAAATTCCCGGGGCACTTAAGGGGGGCAAAACTGCCCAAAAAAACTCAACGGGAATGTAGCCTAAAAAAGTCATGCCAGCGAAAGCAAAAAAAACCCAACTGAAGCCGGGGGCAACATTATTTGACAGATTTTGGAGGTGACGGCGGCACCCCACAGCAGCATGAGTCACATTTGGCCCCAATGACATTCGGGAGGGGCAAAACAGGGGGAAGCCACAAAATGGAAAAAATGACTAAAAAAAAACGGAGTCAAGGGGGCACAGCAGGGATTCAAGAGGGGCACAAAAAACATTCGGGAAAGGTGGAAAAAACGGGAGGAAGCCACAAAAGGGCAAAATTTAACGAGAGCGGAGGGCACGGCGGCAGCAACATGAGGTCAGACAGGGGCAAAAAGACACATTTGGGGGAAAGGACAGGGCAGGCAAGCCCACAGCACAGAATGGGGGTCAGAAAGTGGCAAAATTTTGACACAGTGTGGAGGACACCCAGCAGCCACAGCAGCAGAAATGGGTCAGACAGGGGCACAAGACATTCTGGAGGTGACAAAACAAAATTGGGCCACAGAGTGGCACAATCACCAGTGTAAAGGTCAAAACACCCCATTATGAGGTCGGTTTTTGTACAATGAAAATTCTGGAGGGGGAAAAAAAACGGGGCCCTGGGCCACAGAGTGGCCCAATGACGAGAGGGGGAGGTCACAACAGCACAAAATGAGGGGGGGGCATGGCAAAATAAACATTCTGGGGGGGGCAAAAAGAGGAACCACAGAATGGCTAATACGAGAGGGGAGGCACGGGGGCAGAAGAAAGAGGTTAGCAGTGGCACAATGCATTCGGGAAAAGGGGAAAAAAACCCGGACTAGGCCAAAGAGTGGAAAATTTGACTGAGAGTGGAGCACAACAGCAGAAATTAAAGGTCGGGCAGTGGCACAATAAACTTTCCGGGGGGGCAAAAAAAGGGGAAAACCACAGAAGGCACAATGACTGAAGGGGAGGTCACGGCGGCAGCCAGCATGAGGCGGGGCTTTGGCCCCAAATAAACACAGTGTGGGGCCAGGGAAAGCAGCCACATCAGCAAATGGGGTCAGGAAAGTGGCAAAAAGACATTTTTAAAGGTGGGAAAACCGGGAGGAAACACAGATTTGGAAACAATGACGAAAAGGGAGGTCACAACACAGCATTTATGGGTCGGGCAGGGGGCACAATGACACCAGGAGGTGGCAAAACAGGAGGAAGCCCAGAAGGGCACTTTGGGACTGAGAGCGGGGGTCCCCGGGGGCAGAAAGAGGTTTTGCAGTGGCAAAAATTAAATTTCCTGGGGGGCCCAAAAAAAAGGACAAAGCCACAGAGTGGAAACAATGACTGAATTTAGGGCACAACGCAGCAGTAGGGGGGGTGGGCAGGGGCAAAAAGACATTCTGGGGGTGGAAAAACAAGGAAGCCACAGTTTTCAAAATTTGACTAGAGCGGGGGTTTTCAGGGCGGCAAAAGCATGGGGAAAGGCATGGCACAATGAACTTTCGGGAAGGGGAAAAAAACAGGACTGGGCCCAGATTTGGAACAATGACTGAGAGGGGGAGGTCCCAACAGCAGCAGTATGAGGGGGGCCAGGGGCACAATGAATTCTGGGGGGGCCAAAACAGGAGAAGCCACAAAATTCACAATCCCCGGGAAGCGGAAGGTCCCCGGCGGCAGCAGCATGGGGCCCAGGCAGTAGAAAAAAAGAACACAGTGGGGGAGGACCCCGGAGGCAGCACCAAGAAAGGCAGCGGGGGGTCAGAAAGGGGCAAAAATAAATTCGGAGGTGGAAAACATTATTAGGCCACAGAGTGGCACAATCAAAAAAAGTGTAAAAGGCACAACACAGCAATCAGGTTCGGGCAGGGCCCCAAAGACTTTCCTGGAGTGGCAAAAAAAATATTAGGCCACAGTGGGGCCAAAATGACAGGTGGGGGGAAAGGGCAGGAATCACACACAGCATGAGGTCAGAGAGGGGCACAATACTTTCTGGAGGGGCAAAACGGGAAAAAGCCACAGAGTGGCCCACAATAAACAAACGTAGGTAAACGGCGCAGCACATGAGGTTCAGGCATGGCACAAGACACAGGTGGGGGAAAAGGGCAGCAGCCACAAGCAGCAGATGGGGGCCCAGAAAGTGGCACAAAAACTAATTCTGGGGGTGGAAAAAAAAAGGGTACGCCCCCAGAAATTTTTGGCCACAATGAAAAAATTTTAAAGGGGCCCGGGGGGCAGGAGTCAACACATGGGCAGAGAGGGGCCCACAAAAAACACATTTTAAATGCACGGCAACACCCAACAGCAGCAGAAAGCATGGGTCAAAAGGGGGCCCCAATGAAAAGATGTTTGGGGGTGGCAATACCACCCCTGTAAAGAAGGTGGAAGCAGATGAGAAACGGGCCAGCAATGTGGGGCATCGGGCGGTGGGGGCATCAGAATTTAGGGCCCTGAGGCAGGTTTTTTGCCCCCAAACTGACCCAAAGTCATTGGTTGTGGAAATCCGGGCCCGACCCCCGGGCCGGGTTTTTCATCTTGACAAAGGTCATCTTTCCCAAACATTTCCCGTGGACCAAGCGGGTTCTCCTTGGGGTAACGAGGGCCCCCCCGTCGCACGAAACCCCGGGCCTGATGCCACACTACTGGCCCCGGGCCCGGGACAGCTTCCTCCACTGCAAATTTGGGCCCAATTTGCCCACACTTTCCAGTTGGCTGCCCAGTACCCGGGCGAAAATCTTCAAAACTGGGGTGGCAGATTTGCTGCCCCTTGGGGCCAAAAACCTTTTGGTTTTCAGGACTGCTCCGGGTTCCTCTGCTGCGGCGACTGCTTCCTCACAAGGCGGGTAAAGGGAAGCGCTAATCATTGACCCAGACTTAAGTTACTACTGAGGAGCTGGAAAGCCCACCCCCCCAACCTTTCCCCCAGCAGCCCCCAAATATACGTGAGCGCTGAGGAACCCCCCTTTTCAGCCCCTTTCAGAGGGGGGACGTTTCCGCACTAGGCATCGGCCAACTGTTTAAAACGGAGGTTTTTTCCCTATAGAAAATTTGAGTTTGTCCCTCCCTCTTCAATAGCGGGAAAAAAGGCAAACCATTTTGGACCGGTAGCGGGGGGTCCAATAGGGGGGAAGAGCCCAAAGGGCCCCTTTCGTTTCCCCCGATGCTGACTATTCGACTGTCACTAGCCGGGAAAATAATCATGCGGGGGCCCAAACTCACAATTACTCCGAGGGCTCCCTGCCTTCCTTTTTCCACGTATAACTGCCAGGGTGTTTTGGGGGTTTCATCTCCTCATTTTCCCCTCATCCCCAAACCAACCCCCCCCAAAGCTGCCCGGCTCCCCCCCTTTTTTTACCGGGGAAGAAAACCACCTTTTTTCCACCAACAATGTTTTCGGCCCCCAAGGGTCCTCCCCTCCCCCCCCCCCTTTCAGCCCCACTGGACTCATTTTGGCCAAAACGAATGTACCCGCCAAACTCCCCCAACCCCTGCCCAACAGATTTTTCGAAACTTTCCAGACTTTTAACCAGTGAAATTGACTTTTTTTTTTTCCCCCCGTAGTCCTGGCGATTTGACAAATAACGTCGCCTCCTCGAATGGCCTCAACAAAAAGGCAGGGGGGGCACGCATGAAACCCGCCCTGGGTGACATCAAAGGTTTTCCCCAGGGAGTACTTCTGTCCGGGCCCGGATCAACAAAAAATCAAATTTAAAGGCCCCCTTTTTCTTTCATACAGTCGGGCCAACATTTTGCAGGCTGGAATTCCAACGGGTGGAAACATCCCCATATCAATTTTTGTTTGGGGGGGCCGTTTTTGCCGGGGCAAAATCGAGGAGGGGGTTTCCGGCTTTTTTTTCAAGGGTAAAGTGCATGCACATTTTTTCCCGGGCCCTTATCAGAAAATTTTTTGAAGATCGGTGGAAAACTTCAGGGAAACCTTTTTTTACAACCAGATTTTTAAAACTGCCCATGCAGGGGGCATGGGCCATCCCTCCTCGGTGCAGCGCGGACACCATTTTCCCCCCATTTCCGTAAACCCTGGTTTTCCCATTTGCAGTTGGGGCGAGAAAAACAAAACAACGATTTCTGCTGCATGACGCGGAGCAGATCCCCCCGTTTTACTTCGTTCGCCCGAGGCAAGCCAGGTGAAACTGCGGGACACCGCTGTGCCCTGCACATGGTATGAAAGGAGCAGGGACTTGTTTGGGGGCCAGAATGGGGTGATGGGGAGGAGGGGGAGGGGGGACATTGGGGGCCGGGGCAGCAGTTTTTGGGAACGGGTAATCCTCCTGTCCAAGTTGTTGGGGGCCCGGGCAGGAACCATTCACCCAGGGCCCCCAAAAAAAACCCGGAAATTTGGGCCCCGGGCCGATTTACGCCCAGACATCCCGCTGCCGTGCAAACCTTGGGAAAAAACCGATTTAAACCAGGACCCGGCCCACCTTTTTGTTCTTCATACTGTATTTTTTTGAAGGCTGGTACCCCCCTTTTGGAAAAGAAATTAAAGGCTTTGGGAAATCTCCATCTTTTGGGTCGGGAAAAAGCCCTTTGTTCTCTGAATGGGCAGATCCCCCATTAAAAGGGAAAGGGGGGGACTGCAAAACCAACCCAAATTGGGCAGGGCACGGTCAACTTCTTCACCTTAGGGTTGGGTTTGGGGGCATACGGTTTTCTCTTTGCAATCACCTCCTGAACGACTGCTGGCGCCATTGGGAAAGGGGGAGCAGGGCAAACTGGACCGGAATGATGCAAAGAGAAACACTCCCTTCGCAGAGGGGGGTGGACCTTTAAATGGCGGGGAATGGCAAGCGGGGCCCCCTGGGGGCTGCTGATTTCTGCAAATTTCGCGGGGGCCAGGAAGGGCCATCACCTGACCACGTTTTTTTCCCCAACCAAACCCGGGTGGGGGACGCGCATGTTTGAAGCAGGGGCCATGGTGGGCCAAAGTTAGCTCCCTGTCCACGCTTCACTTTTTGCCCCCAGATTCTACATATACCCATATTCGGGTCCTCCGGTGTCTTAAACAAAGAACTGGCCCCCCAAACCGCCGAGTATCGGGTTTTACCCCCGCCCAAACGCTCCGCACTGGGGTGACAAATGGGCCCCCGCTGCCCCTTTTCCCGAAACCCCCCGTGCCGCTACTTTCTTGGACAAGGGTCCCGACCTCACACTGCGCTAAACCTGCGACCCCAACGGCCACAAAACCCCCCTTTTCTGGCTGCGCCGCTGCCTGAAAGCGCAACTGACCCCTCTTCCCCCTGACGTGATGAAAACCCCCTTTCCTCACCCCTCCCCCCCAAATGCGGGCGGCTACATCCATCTATTTGTGTTTCAACGTCACGCTGTCCCCATCCCCGGCTTAAGGGTTTGGGCCCAGGCTGACCTTCACAGCATGAAACCCCCCATGGCCCCCTCTCCCCATCAAACTTTTGCCGCCTTTCGCAAGAACAGGGATAAGTCCCCCTTTTTTTTCGCTGCCAAGTGCTCTGACTGCCCTCCTCAAATTGTTCAAAACCCCTATAAAAATTCAAATGAGCCCCGACCACATATTTAAACCTGGCTGAGGGAAAACCGGGTGGGACAGAGGCGGTGAGGGGAAAATGGGGGCCCCCGAACCCCCCCCGGACCATGCCAACAAAAGGGTTTTTGTCCCGAGGTTCCCACCGACTCTTTTCTGGGGTTTTTTAGATGCATCTTTGGAGGAAGAGGAAAAG
>JAODAL010084462.1:0-10909 GCA_025379985.1 Phyllomedusa bahiana
CATTGTGGATGACTTTTGAAAATGGGGGGGTACGTTCCAGAAAAATCAATCAAGCAAAGAAAAAAAGGGAAAGGGTAAAAACACAACATTTTTTTTTGGGAAAAAAAGGGGAGGGGCTATGCCCCCAAAAATAAAATGGATAATAAAGTAGTATTTTTAGCCATATACCCGGATTTTGAAAAATTAAAGGTTGTTTTCTGCAAAAATATTCATATCCCAGTCAGGACCCTTATTGGCCAGTTCGGGATCAGGGGTAGCTGCTTTCCAAAAAAAAATAATAAGGAATATTCTTAAACAATTCAAAATTTTAAAATCCAACAAACCCGGGGTTAAAAACAAAAGATTTTTTCCTTGTGGAGAAAAAAGGTGCAATAGGTAAATAACCAAAAAAAAACTAACTTTTGAAGGAAACAAAAATAAAAAAAGTTAAAAAAATTAATGCTTAAAAAACGTAAACCCCAGTAGATATGCCTTTTTATGTACAGAATGTATAAAATTTACATAGGAAGTAAAAATTTAAAAGGTTAGGATTTACACTTTTGGGCCCATATCAGAAAAAATTTTCCCCCAATCAATCAGGTGCAGTAAAGCACTTTGTGCAAGCCCATTCAGGATCTATAGAAACCTGCGCATAAGGGGGTTCGAAAGGGAAAAACCCCCAAGGAGAGGAGGAGATTGGACACAGCGGGGTCCTTGAGAGAGGCATTTTGGACCTTGAGTTGGAACTGGGATCCCGGAGGGGTTAAATTACCGGAAGATTCCTTTATATTACAAAAAAATTGATAATTGACCTAAATTTACTACCTGAAGGTGAGACGACTAAAAAGGTAATTTTTGGTATTTTTTTAATTTTCCGGAACAAGGGCGAGTGTCGCCCAAAAACCGTAGGCTACCTGCGTTTTGGTTTTTTTACCCCTGTACCGAGTGTAATGTTTATTTTTAAAGTACCTTACGTTTTTTTTCACTTGTTGGATCCGTGCAATTTTTTTCTTTCTTTGCTTTTTTTGGCTTTTTTCGGGCGGGACTGAGGATCTTTTCAGCCGCAGAGACAGGATTGCCCAAAAAAGAAACCCACGATTGCATCCATTCAATGGCTGGCCCCACTTTGTTTATTAGTCTCTTGGGATACTTTCTTGAACAATATAAGGCCCCGACTAAGCCAGGCACTATACCCAATAGGAATCGTTATTCTCTGAAAGCGAGGGCTTGTATGCCCGCTCGGCTTTCGTAAACTAAGCCTTAGTTACGTCACTTTTGTCTGTTAGCCTTATGTCTGTATACGCTGCCGGGGCCGGAGGTATCACACACCAAAACGTTTGTATGCTTTTTTTATATATTAAATTTTTGAAAAAATCCCCCCCAAATGAAGATTAATTTTTCCCGAAAAACCCGGGGTTTTTTTGCGAAGGGTTTTTCCTTTGGGAATGTAGCATCGAGTGAGAATCTTTTTGGGGGGGCGTTTGACGTTACATTAGGTGGGTTTTTTATAAATATTTGCTTGGGGGTTTGGGGGATATTTTGGGAGTTTCGATAAATTTGGGGAACGCTTTGGGGATCCAAGCAGTTAACCCTTTTTACAGCGAACAGAAAAGGGCGAATTTTTTCTTTTTAAAAATTTTAAAATACGCCCTTTTTTAAAAACATTTAAAAAGGAATTTCAGCAGGAGATTTTCTTCTGACGATCTTTGTGCCGCTTGTTTTCCCCGAAACACCTGGCGCTTGTATCTAAATTTGTATAAGTTCCCATACCCCGTCCCTTAGGTAAAAACCCTACATCTTTTTTCATTTAAAAAGGAAACCCTTATTGGGGGCAACCCCCCCACAAAATTCCCAAAACTAACGGGGGGAAAACTGTACTATAACATGAAATTCTAATCCCTTTTATTTTTTTTTGCATTAATTTTGTTCCTTAAGGAAATTTACTTAGTTTAAGGTTAAAAGATCCCAATTTTTTTAAAAATTTTTTATATATCCCCTTTTTTTTGTTTCTTTTTTCCCCCGGTGACAGAAATTTAAGAAATAGGAAAAATTTTTGCAATCATTAGGGGGTGTGCCTTTCACAATGTTATTTCCTTTTTACGGGCAAAAAAATACTTGAGTTTGAGGGGATTAAATTTTTATCCTGTTTTTTTTTTTCAAAAATTTTCTAACATTTTTTTTAAAGGGGGAAAAGTGTCATCAAAAAAATTAAAATTTTTTTTTAAAACCCCACCTTTTTTTTGTTAAAAAAAACATTTTTTTAAAAATTTTTGGTTTTTTTCTTTTTTTTTTTTCATTAAACACTTTCATAATTTTTTTTAAAAAAGATTTCTTTTTTAAGGTCTTTCAAATCCTCACTTTGTTGGCCCCATGGGTTTTTTGCACAGTTTTTAAAACATTCTTTTAAAAACTGTTTCTGGGCCCCCGATAACTTTAATAACAATTTTCAAATTTATGGCTTGTGAACCAAAAGAATTCCCCTTTTTGCAGGGAGGGGGGGGGTGGGAGCTTAAACCCTCCCCTTTTTTGACTGGGGGGATTCTGTGTTATCTATTCACACTGGTGTCTCCTTTCCGTTTGACCCTGCTTTTGTTTTAATAATGAACCAACTTCTTAAAATCTTTTTCTAAAGGAAGGAAGTTTTCCCGACTGTTAAATTGGCTTTGTGGCCCCAAAATGAAAACTGCAGGGGGCCTTAAGAATTAAATTTAAAAAAATTTAAACTGAAATTGGGAAAATTTTAAAAAAAAAATATAACCAAAAAATTTTTTAAAAAAAAGTGTTAAAATAAAAAAATTTTGGGGGAGGGGTTTTTAAAAAAATAATTCCATTTTTTTGAAAAGAGCAACAATTTCCCATTTTAAAAAAACAAGAAAAGCTCTTTCCCTCCCGATGGGTTTTAAATTTTTTTACCATCCCCTTTCTTTCCTTTTTTTTTGTCCTTCGGGATGTTTCTTGATTAGACCTAAAAAAGGGGTTTTCTCTCCTATCCACCTAATCTTACTGTTTTGTTATTCTGCCTAAAGTAAATTTCCTTTTGGGCTCCCCTGGTTTTTCCTTTTTAGAACTTTATTCCCCATTATCTCTGTTTACTTCTACCATACACACTTAGATCCCCTCCTTTACATTTATTTTTTTTTTCCCGGTTTGCGGGTTTTTTGGGTTTGGGTTAAAAAAATTTTTTCATTCTAAACCTTTTATTAAATTTTTTCCCACATTCTTTTGGTATCCACTCTTTGCCCCTTTTTGGTTTTTTTCAAACTAACTTTTTTATTTCCCCTTCTAATTCCCCCATTCTATCAATTTTTTCTTTTGTCTCTTTAAATTTCCCCACCAAAAAATATCTCCCTTCACTTTTCCCACTATATTGCTTTTTCCCATTTTTCCTTCCCCCCACACTTTAGGCCCGATGCAGGGCCCCAAAATGTCGCGCATGGGGTGGGGCAGTACCTTTTTTCCCGTCTTCCCCCTTAAATGTTCCACCAAAAATAACCTTTTTTCGCAGGTGCTGAACCTTTCCCCAAAAACCCTTAAACCCGTGATAATCTCTGCCCCCCCGTAACTGGGAAGGGAATTTTCGGCTGAGTAAACACTCCAAAACGTCTGTCCTGTTTTTGACGAGTTCAACCCGAAAATTTCCCCTTCGGCCCCTGCCCCCCTATTTTTCTTAGATAATAGGGGTTTACATAGTTATTTCCCTTTCTTTTAAAAACCCACCCCTTGCCATTTTAATTTTTTGGGACCACATATCCCCCCCATACAACCCCCCTATTCAAAAATTTTTAAATTTATTACATTTTTTTATGTCTAAAACCCCTATTAAACCCCTTTTTTCCTTTTAATTTTTTTCCCAATAAACCCCTTATTCCCCCCAAAAGGCCCGAAACACATTTTTAACCCCTCTCCATCATCTCAAATTCCCCAATTTAAATCTTAAATTTTTAAAATATTTCATCTTTTGGGCCCGCTTTATTTTAGGTTGTGTATACACTTTTTATCTTTTTTTCATTTTAAAAGGAATTTTGGGACCTCTTTCCCTTGATTTATTTCTCTCTTTCCCTTTTGTTCTAAATAAATAAAAAATGGGCCCCAAATGGGAAATCTCATTTATCCTTCATTTTTTGGAAACCCACTTTTTTTGCTCTCCAAAAATACTCTTCCCTTTTTTCTTACTTTTAAAATTTTTTTTATTTTTTGGGATTCTCTAGACTAAAAAATACTGCTACAAACCCCGGTTTTACTTTTAGATTTTTTACTTACATTAAAATAACTTTGCATATTTCCTTTCTTTCCAAATGCCCCTCAAAAAGGCACATTTCCAAACCACACCCTATTTGCCAACTATCAATTGCCAATTTAAAAACCAATTTTCATGCCTTTATAAATAATATTGTAACCCTTTTTGCAGTTAAAACCAAATTTATGTTTGGGGGTCCTTTTAATCAACCCCTAATAAAAAAAGCTTTTAATATTGTTTTAAGCCCTTAACACATTTTCCCAGGGCCCAAAAAAGTCCAAGGGGCGGGGAGGGTTTTCCCCCCAAAAATTACAAAAGGGGGTACGTCCCCTGGGCGAAACATTTTGAGCCCACAAGCAAGCCGCCCAAAATCATCCCCAGTTACCAGCGGTTTAATTTTTGGGGTTTTAATTTTGCCCTTCAATTGGTTTGGCACACCCATCATGCTCTCGACATTGAAACTGCAGGCAGGGAGGGAAAGGGCCCCTCCTTTTTTTGCGATCCGGGCGGGGACACCCCTCGGGTTGGGCCCTTAACCGAAAAACCCCAAGCTTAAAAGAAAAAAATTTTTGTTTTTCCGGGGATGGGCCACCCCTGCCCACAATGCATTGTAAAACATGGTGATTGACAGGGCACCATGGTGACCCTACAGAAACCAAAATAATGCTGTGTGCAAAATCTCCCCCCTAAATTTTGACATTTGAAAATCGCTCAAAACAATTCCTCTCTGGGGAAAAGTAAAAAAAAAAGTGTAAAAAAAGTCAAACACAAACACAAAAAATAAAATAAAAACACGTACACGGCCGTTTTCCCCTTTACAAACCCCCAAAAAAAAAATAAATAAATAAAGTACCCATATTTGGTATCGCAGCATGCATAACGACCCACCCTATAAATCTGTCATGTTGATTAACCCTTACAGTGAACGCCGTAAAAAAAAAAACAGTCACAGAATTGCGATTTTTGTTCATCCTGCAGCACATAAAATGGAATAAAAAGTGATCAAAAGCTCATATAAACAACAAAGTAGTGCCAATTAAAAAGTTAGTTCATCCCGCAAAAAACAAGTCCTTACACAGCTTTGTATATGGAAAAATTAAAAAGTTACGGCTATTAGAAGATAGTGATGCATAAGTATTGTTTTACACAACAAAAAAACTCTTTTTTTTAAAAAAAAAACTACTTCCACATAAAAAAAAAAAACTATATAAATTGGGTATCACCATAATGGTCTCAACCCAGGGAGTAAAACTAACTTGTCATTGATACTGCACAGTGAGCGCTGTTAAAAATAAAAATAAAAAACACTACTGGGATTGCAGTATTTTCTATACCCTGCCTTTCAAAAAATGAATTTAAAAGCGATCAAAATGTCCTGTCCCCCAAAAAAATGATACCAATAAAAAACGTCAACTCATCCCGCAAAAAATAAGCTGCTATACAGCTCTGTACACAGAAAAAATAAAAAAGTTATGTTTCTCAGACTATGGCGATGCAAAAACGTGTTTTCCTTTTTGAATAATAATAATAATAATAATCTTTATTTATATAGCGCCAACATATTCTGCAGCACTTTACAATATAGAGGGAATAAAAGTGTTTTTATTGTGTAAAAGGAGTAAAACATAAAAAAATATACAAATTGTGTATCACTGTAATCGTATTGACCTGCTGAGTAAAGCTAGGATGTCATTTATACCACACAGTGACCGCTGTAAAAAATAAAAATAAAAAACACTACCAGGATTGCTGTATTTTGTTAAAAATGCCTTAATAAAAAGTGATCAAAGAGTCATATGGCCCCGTAGTGGTACCAATAAAAACATCAACTCATCCCACAAAAAACAAGCCCATAGTCAGACTATGACAACATAAAGATGCAATTTTTTATGAACGCATTTCTATTGTGTAAAAGTAATAAACCATAAACATATATATAAAACTTATATTATTGCAATTGTGCCAAACCACATAGTAAAGTTATTCTGTCATTTATCCCGTATGGCGAACACTGTAAAAAGGAAGCCAAAAAACCAATGGCGGAACTGCGTTCCCCCCCACCCCCCATTTTTATGGCCCAATGATAAAAAACACCTGAGCCAAATAGTGCTCCCTCCCTTGCACGCCCTGCCATGCGCCCAAACAGCAGTTTATACCCACAATGTAGGGTATTGCCGAACTTGGAAGAAAATGCGTAACACAAATTGGGATGCCTTTTTTCCCGGATTCCATGTAAAAATTAAACATTTTCAGCTAAAATTGCAGATTGTTGGGAAAAATTTTTTTTTTATTTTCAGAGCCTAACGCTAAAAAAAATGTGAAACACTTGTGGGTTCCATATGCTCACTGCACCCCTGGATATATTCCTTAAGGGGTTTAATTTTCAATATGTGGTCTTTTTAGGGGGAAGTTTTAGCACCTTAGGGTGTCCACAAACCTGAAATGGTGCCTAAATAAAATCGTAATGAAAATGAGACCCCAGAGTCCGGTAGGTGCTCCACCTATTCTGGGGCTTGTGCTTGAGCCAAATAACACACTAGGGCCACATATGGGATATCACTGAAAATGGCAGAATCTGGGGAATTGATGTTGAGTTGCATTTCCCTGGTCACATCTACCATGTTCCAGTGAATAATTAATAAAATTTAAAAATCTGCTAAAAAAATTTAATTTTGACAATTCACCTCCACTTTGCTTTAATTTCTGTGAAATATCTAAAGGGGTAACAAACTTCCTAAATGCTTTTTTAAATACTTTAAGGGGTCTAGTTTCTTAGATGTAGTCATTTATGGGGGTATCTAACATACAGACCCCTCAAAGCCACGTCAGAACTGGACTGGTCCCTGAAATAATCTATTTTGCAAATTTTCTTGAAAATGACTCCTAAATTTCTAAGCCCCCTAATGTGGTAAAAAAAAAAAAAACATTTAAAAAATGATGCCAACATACAGTAAACATATGGTAGATGCTAGTTATAAACTATTTTGAGTGGAATAACAATCTGCCTATCTTTCTTACACACATACATTTTTTTACTTTGAAAATTGCAAATTATTCCAACTTTTCATGATATTTTGATATTTTTCACAACTAAACAAGGATTTTTTGGACCAAAATTTCTTACTAACTAAAAGCACAATGTGTCACGAGAAAACAATCTCTGAATCACTTGGATAGGTAAAAGTGTCAAAAAGTTATTCTCACATAAAGTGACACATGTCAGATTTTAAAACCGGGGCTCTGTCAGGAAGGCCAAAACTGGCTCCGGCGGTAAGGGGTTAAATAATACTGATGTGCTGTGGAATTTTAAATCAAAATGATAGGAGAATCTACTGGATTTGGGGTCTTATTTCATTCAGATTTTCTTTAGGCACCATCTCAAGTTTTCAAGCTTATGGGGTTTAAGGTGCAAAAATTTAATAAACACTCAAAAGACCTCCTTCTATAAACTACACCACTTAAGTGTAAGTGACTGTATTGACCCCATAGGTGTTTCACAATTGTTTTTAGCAATAGGCTTTGGAATTTGTTTTTGTTTTTTTTCAAATAATATTCAGTTTTAGCTGAAAATGTTTAATTTTCACAAGAAACCCTGGAAAAAAGCAACCCAAAATGTATTATGCGAATTCTTCCAAGTTCAGCAATAGACTATGGGTGGGTATAAACTGCTGTTTGGGCACATGGCAGGGCATTTAAGTGAGGGAGCATTATTTGGCAACAGATTTTGATGGGTGTCATGTCGCATATGCAAAGCCCATGAAGTACCGAATCAGGGGAAACCTTCCAGAAGTAACCCCATTTTTTTTATCAAAACTCCACAGGAAATATTGAAGTTTATTGTGCATTTTGACCTACAGGTGTTTTACAGGTTTTTTTTAGAATTTCGCCGTGAACCTGCAGTTCCTCCATTGTTTTTTGGGCTTCAATTTAACGGCGTTCACCATGCGGTATGTGACATGATAACTTTGCTATTTTTATCAGTGCTCATCGTGCAGTATACATGACATGTTAGTTTTACTCCGTGGGTCAATACGATTAAGCCGATCCCCAATTTGTATTATTTTTTTTTATTTTGTAGCATAAAGTGTTTTTATTGTGTAAAACAATATTTATGCATCGCTAGTGTGTTATTTGGCTCAAGCACAAGCCCCAGAATAGGGGGAGCACCTACCGGACTCTGGGGTCTCATTTTCATTACGATTTTATTTAGGCACCATTTCAGGTTTGTGTCTCTCCCTATCAGTCTTATTTTATAAGAGCTGTATACATACCACAGGCTGCATTCAATCTAATCTGAGCACTGATCTCCTCTCACAGCTGGAGATGTATTACAGCTTTCTAAGAACGGCACAGATCTGCGTGTATGCAGGAGAGTTAGGCACAGGGTCAAAACTGTCATGTTTTCTCATTGTACAATCTGCTGCAGTCCGTTTCTGCTAGGTGTGGAGACAGAAAAATGCTACGGCCCCTAACTCTGAGTCATTCTGTACAGCCCGTGAATCGACCCAGGGGCTGTACAGAATGTAAAATGAGCTCTCAGCTAGTGAAATGCAAGGAGGGAAATTTGACCCACACTGGATATCAGTTGTAAATAAAAACACAAATAAGGGACACTGTGAGAACAAGGCAGCTTTGCTAATGACATCCAATTGCAAAGTTGCTTGTTTTCACTGTCCACTTATTCTGAAGACCATTTAATGAAACGATAACACCCCTTTAATTGTTCAACTATAACTTGTAAGGCATCTCGGGTGTAATTATCAAACCTCTGTTGATTATATTCAAAAACCCTTTCTTTGACCGATCCCCAGCTTTGGAAAAAAAATCAGGCACCCCCCTTGGTTTTTCCCCTTGCATTTTTACCCAAAAATCCAGACTAGACAACAAGAAAGGATAAGGGGAAAAAGTTCATAAAAGACTTTTTGGTCGCAGTACCCTTTTTTTGGTGTGAACATGCAACCCCGGTGGGTTTTCGTTCAAAAATTTTTTTGAGGGGGGGTTTTTGGGGCACCAGGGGTACTTTGGGAAGGTTCCCAAAACTGGGGGTCCCCGAAATCTTGACATGTTTCTGCTTTTCCCAAAACAAATTTAAACCCGGTCGTAGCTTTTGTTTGAGTCTGGAACCCAGAATGGAGGAAAAAACCCTATGGCAAAGGGATTAGTTTCCCAATTTTATTACACAATTTAAAAAACTTTTTTTAAAAAGGCTATCATTCCCGCCTCAGAACTCTGCTGGTGAAAACCTTCCCCAATCTGGGGGGGGGCCTGAGAATACAAAAACCTGAGGAGTGAGACCAGTAGGGCTAAAACCCAGGGGTATTTCTGACAGAAAAAAGAGTGGGGAATGGGTAGGAAACCGGGCCAAGGAAGAGGGTGTTTTTTTTGGGGCTTTTAGAAATTTTTTTCTTCAGATGAACGGTTTCATTCTTTCCCCTTTCCCGCTTAAATTCGGGGTGGAAAAGGGGGGTGCCCGGTCGAGGGCAGCCCCACAAATTTCCAAATGTTTTCGGTTTCCCTTTTGCAATTTAAGGCAGGTCCTTGGTTCATTTTTGTTAAAAAACCTCCGGGATCCCAAAATTTCATACCAACTCAGTCAATAAATTTCTTCACTTTTGGTTTTTGGCAGGGCATGTTTTTTAACTGGGTTTAAAATTAAGGCCTTTCCCGAAACATACCCCCACCACTAGAAACCAAACAGTGATGAAATAACCCCATTATCCCGGAAAAGTTCTTTATTTGTGACTCCAAGATTGTTCTTTAACGGGTTAAAGGGATATTGAGGGAAGCGAGGGGGGGGGTAGAAACCTCTTTTAAGAGGGGCATGTACAGGTGAGGGCGGAAAGGGGTGCCAACTCCCCAGGGCCTTTTTTGACCGAAACTTCAGGATTACTTTTTGTCCCAAAAATTTAGGGGGGGTTTTTGGGTTTATTTGGATAAAAAATTTTGAAAATGACAATTTTTTCCCCCTTGGGTTAACTCAATGTGTTTCCCAAACGGGATCAGCTGGAAAGGATATAGTGGGTTTTTGGCCCCAAAAATTCCTTTGGGGTTGGCAAACAGTCCCCCCCTGGGTTCCAAAAAGCATTTTTCACAACTTCTAGCATAGTTTTTCTTTCCCCTGGGGAAAAAGGAGTTTTTCCCTGGGCGGTATATCTTGTTTATTGAAAAAATATCTGGTTAATTTTCCCCCTGGTGGGTATTTCCAAAGAGCCCCTTGTACCACAATTTTATAATTCCCTTGGTAAACAAAGTCTTCTCTTTCTCTGCTCCCAATTCCTCCCCCAAATTTTCCCTTTTCCCTTTTTCTTATTCGAGTTTGGGAAAATTTTCCAAAAAGGTTAAACCTGGATTCAATGCTCCTTTTTCCCTTGGGGTTTTCTCTTCTTGTTTCCCTCTATATTCTTTCCTTTTTTCTTTTTCTTCTACCTTCTTCTTTCCCTTTTTTCCCTTTTCACATTCTCCCCCTTTTTTTTCTTCTCACCTTCTCCCTTTTTCCCCCGACCTTCTCCCTTCTTTTTCTCACCCCCTTCCCTTTCCCTTTTTTCTCACCTTCTCCTTCTTTTTTTCTTTGCTCAGCCATATACAGCCCGGCCTGGGGGGTTTTCCCTCGAATCTCTGGGGGAAAAGAACTGCGGCTTTTTAAGGGCCCAAATCTGGGTCGTAAGTGCCTTCTACTTCCAAATGTTCTATTCT
>JAODAL010084463.1:0-10909 GCA_025379985.1 Phyllomedusa bahiana
CTTTCCGTGAAAAGTGAAAGTAAACCTTGTTTTCCTGAATACGGGGGGAAACTTCTATTTTTGTAATAATTTTTTTTTTTTTTGGGGAAAAAGTCTTATAATGTCATCTATATGCTGTTTGGTTATTTGTGTGGGGGAAAAACGGGTATTCTTTAAAGTTGATTTTAATTTGACAAGGGGAACCAGGCGATTATTCTATTATTTTATAATTATCATTCAACAATCAAAGAAAAATATATTTTTACACCTGGGAAGGAGAAGGTGGGGCTGCAGTGATATAGGGTCACTTGTACACTTGCTGCTAGTGGGCAGGTACAGGCAGGATAACTCCCTAAGTGAAGATGACTCACAAATCCAGAACAAAAAGGGGATTTTTTGCCAAACAGAGGACAAAGGTAGCAGGTAAAAGAGGACAGAAAGAGAGAGATGGTCCGAGGAACTGTTCAGTAGGAGGAAAGTGAAAACAGCAAGAAGGCTTGAACAGAAAAACTTCGGGTTTAGCATACCTGGGATAGCTACAGCGTGCTATAGGCATGACCGCTGACCCGAGGCTGGGATCTGGAGGAAACAAGTGAATGCTGCTTGGCTGAAAGGCAATTGCTAGAGTGGCAATTGCGGCAAATATGTATGTTAAGAATAGGTCTATGAATTGTAACGGAGTAATTTAAAGAGAAGCACCGGGAGTAAAACACTGACCCCAATGCTGAGGATTCTCAGAGGTTACTATTTCGCCGGCACACTGTATGTCCAAACACACTGCTGTTAGACCCAACAACAACCACATGTCTGTGCACCGCCCCCTGGGTATTCCCTTTTATACCCCCCCCCCAAAGCAGTGGGAGAATATATGGAGAACTGAGTGAGCAGGAAAAAACACCCCAGAGGGGGGGTTCCCTGCGATAAAAACAACTCATACATAAAGGGCCCAGGAGGAAAGGGGCCCCGGAGCCCACTGATGAGCGGACGGCCAAATTCTGTAAAAAAAACAGCTGAGGTGGCGGTTTCTAACTAACATGTCTGATTGCACAACTCGCTGTTCCTTCTCTATATCAGTGATAACCAGTGCCAGTGATGTCTAAAAAAAAACAAAAAGGCAGCCCCACGGGAAAAAATGGTATACAAATTTGGGGAAAAAATGGGGCGGGTCAAGGGATCCAATTTGTTTGCAAATGGGGGAGGGTGGAGGAATGTCAGAATTCGGCACGTGCCAGGAATTGAGGACACATTTGGTGGAGGTAATGGTGGGCAGATGTTTTCTTGGCATGGACAATTGGACAGTAGGGCCTAAGCACTCTGACCCACCAAGTTATTCTTATTTACCCTATGGCAGAAGGAAGTGGTGGAGCAGGCTCTAGGACATGTCAGTACCTCCAGCTACATACACCTTCCAATATCAGCGGCACACTAACAACTAAAAAACTTCAAAAGGCACATGGGAAATTTTTTTTTTTTAAAAAAACCATTTCTTCTATTTAGGATTTTTTAAAAAATTAAAAGGGTTTTTTAGTTAAAAATTTTTGGAAAAAAACGTTTAAAACCCCCCTTGAACTTCAACGAGACCTCAATGCAGGGGGGTCTACACTGACAATTTCCTCCTGGCCCTGTTAATTCTCCATACTTCGGGTTTTAAGGCACCACACCAGGCACACTGTTTAGATTAAAAAATCTATAAGGGGGGTGGAGTGAAAAAAAAACAACGGAGGCACCACCCCCCATAACAGTAAAAAAAAATTTTAATCCAAAAAGGTTTTTGAATTAAATTTTAAATTCATTCAAAAATTGAACTAAAAATCATAATTTTCAATTTAAAACCCAAGTACGAAATGCTTTTTTTTTAAAAAAAACCTATTCCTTTGATATTCTTTTAGTTTATTTTGCCGCTGTATTGGGAAGTGTAGTATAATTATACCACTCCCGCTTTTACCCAGCCTTTTTTCAAAAAAAATTTTTTTGGGTGTGCAGGGCCAAGTGTCGTTCTTAGTACATCCAGCTAACTGACCCAAATAAGAACTCTTCGGTCCACATGGGCCAATATTTCTGTAGAACAAATATAAAACCTAGTGGAATCTATGCAAGACATCACCATGCCTTTTCCCCTGGGCCATCTATCAAACAAAGGTTGTTTATGTAAAGAGCTGCGGAGCTATAATGTAACTGAGTGGTCACACTTTGTTTTCAGCATAGGGGTCCTTTTAAAATCCAGAAGGCCCAAAATGTGTGGCTTTTTTTTGTCAATGCCTCCCTATAGAGTTTCTATATTTTTTTTATTTATTTGCACTTTTTGACTAATTACTAAGGGAAAACAGAAGAAGGATAGAATGACAGCCCCGGGGGTTTTGGAACACCCGCTCACAGTAAATGTTGTGATTACTAAGGAGTAAAAGGGGATGGGAGTAGAATGACAGCACCGGGGTTGAACACCGCTCAGCAGGAGTGGTGTGATGAAAAAGGAATACAGAGGACAGGAAAAGAATGACACACCGGGGGTTGAAAACTCGATCAGCAGTGAGTGTGTGTGATTATTAGGCAGGGAAGAGACTGACAGTAGTTGCCTGAGGTGATGTCTGAGTATGAGCGGACAGGAGGAGCTTTTGTCACTGGTCGTATCCCCTAGAGATGAGCTGTACACAATGGATCACTAAGGGAGCAGCTAAAAGAAAATTGGTCGAGAATTTTTAATAATGATGAATGGTGAAAATGTTTATTATTTAATTTGCTTCTCACACCAATTTTACTTTGTGGTAAAATTCCTTTAAGAAACCCTCTCTTGACCCCTCCTCTCTGTCCAACTACAGCCCATCTCACTGCTTTTATTTGCCTCAAAACCCCTTGAACAGCGTCTAGCTTAAGTTGTCCTCTCCTCCAATTCTCTTCTTGACTTGCTGCAATCTGGTTTTCTATCCCACCGAAAGTGCCCTGACCAGAGTCACCAACGACCTAGTAACCGCTAAAGCCTCACATCATTACTCTGTGCATCTCCTCTTAGACTTGTCCTCTGCCATTGACAAACACCTCCTCCTGCTACAAATTCTCTTCTCATCCTTCTCTTTTGCGCTCTACACAACTGTCTTCAAGATTTCTCCATACCCTGTAACTCTGCATCACAACGTATGAGACTCTCCTCCACATTCACGAATTTCCAAAGCATCCTGAAAACCCATCTCTTCAGTAACCTCCACCATGCAGTAACCCTGCTGCCCCACAAACAATACCCCACAAACATGTCTGTCCCTCATAGTCTGTCTCAATCCTCCATCTTGTAGACTGTAAGCCATCGCAGGCAGTTTCCTCTCTCCCTCTGTACTAGTTGTTAATCATTTAGCGTTGCCATTGTACTTTGTTTGGTCATAAGTTATGTATGTAAACCCCCTCGAATGTACAGCGCCCTGTGATTGATGGCGATTTAAAATAAATAATAATATAATTAGCATGCAGTGAGCGCCCCTTAGTGGTAGGATAAAATGTTATAACGTGGCTCTAGGTCTACGCATGGGACTGCATCAGTAAATCAAATATAGAGATGTAAAACAATATAAATCAGCACAAAATGCTGCAATTTTTGATTGCACTGTTGATTTATGGAAAGTTGTGTTATACTCGGAGATACACTTTAAATTCAGTTTACTATAAGCCATAGACATAACTGAGTCATTATGTTAAGTCCAGCTGTAGCAGTAATGTTTTATCGGTCACAGCTGGTCATTATAATTAACAGAAGCATTATTAGTGAGATAACAAAAAAAAGAACATTCTTATGGAGGCATATGTGGCTGTCATGTGGACTGTCCCCCATATGACCAATAGGAACCAAACAGGAACAAAGTACTTTTTGCTTCCACACTATATAGTCCTGTACTGGATCAGAAATATAATAGACAAGACTCGGCAGCCATATTTGACCCTTGTGATTACGGATGCATCCGCCATGATAAAGGCTTTGATCACGGAGCTTGGTATATTGTACAAGTCATTTCTATCAGACAGTTCTATATATCATCTCTGAGTAGCTTTTTCTGCTGGAGATGACTGGTTCATTGTAATCTTCACCTCAAGCTGAAAGGGGCTTGCTCACGATTATTCTGTTCCAGTCTTCTGGGATTTTTGCTGGTTCTTTCCCATACATTTTGGCAAATAAACCATTAAACTCCTTAAAGGCAAATTTCCAGTAGTCTAAGGCGGTGGCAGCCACATCCGGATAGATGGCCCAGTCTGGGTAATGGGCCCTGTAATCCTTGTAAGGATGAGGCTTCCAATCTGTGTCTTTGTTACTGAAGCTCTTATTCGTGATGACATTTGTAGAACATATAGAATGATCTAGAATGTTGGTCTGTTCATCTACATGTTGTGCTAGTCCTCTGGGTCGGTGAAGAGAGGCAAAGTGCTCCTTGTGGTCCGCTCCTGCCGCCTCGCAGGGGGCTTTACAGAATGGACACTGCTTCCCACATCCAATCACCATCTTGTAGATTTCCACCTGAGGCTTCAGTGTCAGCTGGGAAAGTATTGACTCCAAGCTCATTGAGTTCATCTTCAGCTGGATTTTGTCCTGTAAATCATGAAGATGCAAGTCAACATCCCTGGCAAACTGCATAACATTCAGATTACTCTGGAACAAGACAACTTTCATATCATTCTTGGAAATGACAAGCTCCTTCTCTAAAATGATACAAAACTGCATTAAAAACCCCATAAAGGGTTTTGGGAGACGAGATAAGAGCTGGATGTCTGAGGGTTTGCCGCACTTTGGCCATTAAACTGTGGAGGATTTTTCCTTGAAGTGCTTGGACATGTCTTTGGTCTTTGTAATGTTCAATGATGTAGGCTGAGATCCATCTTTTTAGAAAATGCTCATAATGGTTGACGTATTCTACATACTGATCTGGGGAGTTGTCCTTCAGCAACCTTTCGAGAATCCCTAATTGTAAATGTTTGCGACTCTTGAATTCTGGACCACTGGTCTGTAGAATGTCCTCCATCAGCTCCTTACCGAGAAACTTGTTGATGTGATCAGCAATGGCCGGCTGCAGACATAATTCACAGAACTGTTCTGCTTTCCTTCGACACTCCGTCTCTTGTCTCAAACATGTTTTTAAAGATGGAGTAGTACTGAGGTTTCAGCATCTCCAGGCAGGTCCTTGGATCATTTCTTTGTAAAAAGTCCTCATGCATCTTCTGGAATTGAAAGGCTGCACATCCTAAAAGGTAAAGCTTAAGGTCAAACTCAAAGATTTTCGTAGTGTGAAGATCCTGGCAATGTCTCCTCAGCCATTTATTGATCATAGAAAGCAGCTCTTGTGAATAAAATTCGTAAAAGTCTTCATTTTTACTAGTAACTTCTTCTACAAATTTGTGACATTTATCTGCGATAAAAGAGATAAAGTCATATAAAAGCTTGACATATTTTGGACAATTGATGGAGAGATGTTCATTTTTCAGATCAAACCTGCTATACCTATATTCGTAAAGGTTATGGAGCCACTCTACCATCTCACGGTCATCACAGTCTAAGTCCCGTTTTAATTGTTTAAGGATTTCATGACTAACATTGCGTCTTTCTAGTTTACTTAGTCTTAAATTGGAGATACTTTTTTCCCACATTGCCTCAAACTCTTCCTTCAGAGTGTCACCATTTCCCATGTGTCTTGCAATTCTCCTTCTTTTCATCATTTCTGCTATTTTTCCCTCCATGATATCAATATATTTGGCTTGCATGGCTTGAATCTGGGACTTCTCTCTCTGGATACGAGTTGTCGTCTCACATTTGTCATGAAAACATATTCATGTTTTTCCTGAGATATTTCACACTTCTGAAGAAGTCACCTCGAAACATTTCCAGAAGATGAGCATTCTCAAAGTCACTCTCAAAATATTCCTCTAGGTTTTGTATCATGGTGTGCTCCTCCTTGTTTAGTATCTGATTAATTTCATTTTTGTGGTTGTTGAATAAATCTGCACCCAGTTTCTCATATGGAAGGTTGTAGATGACAGTTTCTGTCTCCATCATCCACCTGTGAATATTCTTCTGAAATGTCCATTCCCAATCTGCATAGTGGATACAGAGCTGGTTATAGGCCTCAGTGACAAGACGGTTTCTAAAGCTGAAGACAAATTTTTCATGTTTTACCGCATTCCACAAACTTTTTATCCATTCTGTAAATTCTGGAATATTTTGAGGTTTTCCAGCCATCGACTGTAGAGATCTGAGTATTGAGTTTTTTAGCTTATTTACTGTCTCACTGTACCCAGAGTTGACAGTAGCCATAGGGGGTGTTCCATACCATAACCCAGGAACGTACCATGAATCTTTATCAATGTCACACTGGATAATGTCTGAAAAAAATATTGATCCCACTTCTCTTCCTTTCCCTTCTTGCAGCCCCACTTTTTTCCATTTCACTCAACTGGTCGAAAAATTTCTGTCTAGCATTTCTGTTTCTCACATGGGCGGACACATCGCTCACATTTTGATGAACAAACTGGCAGCTGGATTTCTTGCCAATTCCATTCATTCTAAGAAAAGCGTGGACCACAATCTGTAAAATGTCCTTCATTTCTTCTGCATTTTCCTTGGCCATGTTGACTATGGTGATATCACTCAGTCCAACTACAACCGTGGCCAATTCATTGTCATGTTCATAACTGTTCTCCAGAGAAGCTAGTTCTACAGATTTCAGACCTTCAGTGTCGATGACTAGAATGAAGTCACAGTTCAGCTGTTCCTGTAAGTTCTTTGCATCAATAAGAGTCATGAAGGCTCCTCGTGTGCATCGTCCACTGGCCACAGGGAACTGTAGACCAAACATGGTGTTCAGAAGGGTGGACTTCCCTGTACTCTGCACTCCCAGCACAGTTATCACTCTCATCCTACATTGTCCTCCAGTCTTCTTATCCAGCTCAGTCAGGACATCAGTTATCCACTGTAAGGGAATGTTTGAGGCATCTCCATCAATCAGCTCCAATGGGAACCCGTCCAACAGGAGGTCGGCAGCAATTCCTGGCAAACTAGTAAACTTATCTTTACTTTTGGATTGTACTTCATAAAATTGCCCCATCTCACGTATAAAATGCTCTACACCCAATGAACCATCTGCTATTTTCTGGTCAATTTCTTGAAGATCATGTTCAGTTGTTGACAGACGTCTATATTTATGTCTGTATTCATCGTGTAATGCTCGGAGATGTTCTCTCCCTTTGTATCAAGAAGTATTTTCAGCCATTTTAGGAATAACTTCCGTTCCTGTGATGAATACTGTGTCAAGGCTTTTTCAAATTTCTGCATGCCATTCGTCAGACTGTGTCCTCTTTGCTGCTCTTGGAGTTGTATTATTTTTGCCTGGAGCTCAGATTGATATTGTTCTACATCTCGGTCACCTAATTCTCTCATTCTACATATTTCCTTCTCCGTCTTAGACAATTGTTTCCACAGATCTCCTTGTAGTATCAATGTCTCCTTCTTATACTGATTGACATTACTTATTTCATCTGTGATTTCCTTGGCTTTGGCTCTTGTTTCTTGGCATTTTGGGGAAAGCTCATCCACGCGGATGTTGAGTTCAATGGCTTTCTTCGCCATTTCTTCCAGAGTAAGTGTTTCTTTGATTTTTGTAGATATCATTTTCATTGCTGACCGTATTTTCTTTACCACCTGGGAGTCATTGACTTGTTTATTCTTAACTAAAAGATTTTGTCGTGGGAGCAGCTCTGTGAGTATTTTCTGGTTCTCGATGTTTCCATCTTTTATATTTAAAATGAAGAAAACATTAGTTTTGTTCTGTAAACCTGATAGCAGGTTACGTTGGTTCTCATTTATGTCCTCAATAAATATAAATATCCCGAGGATACGCTTGTTATTAACCTGAACTGATCCTGGTCAGTCATGGGGTCTCCTCGTAGATTCAAAACAGCAATGGGATCAGGAAAAACATCTGACTGTTCATGTCCGGCTGGAAAGTACCAAAATATTTCCACAAGTCCATTAGAGAATTTCCTAGGAATATTCCCACCGGGCATATCACCATGCACAAAGAAATTGTGGTTCATCTGAGAAGGACTTAAAACTTGGTTCATATATCGAGATTTTGAAATGTTACAAGTCCCAAGTCTAACAAAGGAGAAGACGGGCATGGGGACATTTACTACACTGTCTTCTTTAAAATCTTTACTTTGGGTTAAAGAGTGAGCTCTCCACCTCTTCACAATATCTCTCATTGACCACAACATAAAGGTACAATCACGTCTGTCAGGAGAAGGGAGAAGAAGAGGGACCGCAAACTGGCACATGGACATTTTGGATACAATCTGTTGCTGTATGATCAGATCTGGTTGATGCAAGAGGCCACAAAGAACATCGAGAGGGTTAGATGTTTCCGAAGGCTTGATGTCATTCTCTCTAGATCCTTCTTTTTTGCGACAATCTAAATCGTTTTCCTCAAGGAGCTCATTGTCTTGCACGGTATTCCTGGCAGAAATATCCAGAGCCATCAGCTTCCAAAGAAACGTCCTATCTAATAATTCTTGGAAAGAGCAAAAATGGAGATATTTAATTGAAAAGCAAATATTTGTCATGTTTTATGTAACGAGACAGACATTCAAAACATAGTTACCAAATATGTGAGCAGTCAGGGCTGTCTTATCCATTGGGCACACCAGGCAGTTGCCTAGGGACTCTATAAGCCAGGCGGTTGCAGGTATGGTGATAATATATGTGCCATGTATAGTGGTGTTATTGGGTTACTGAAAAACCATCATTTTAGAGAGAATTTCTGCTGCCTAAAATATATATAGAACTTGGAGGCTCTTAGCACACATGTTTTCCCTCCACCAATGGTAAGGAGGCCTCAGTTCAGATGGGGACCTGCTCTAAACAAACAATTTCACCTCTCTTTCCAGGCCTGCATACTTTTCACAGCTTTACTCCATTCTGATTAAAAACAGCCACTGTTTTGGTGCTGGTCTGCTGAACGGAAGATTTGGGGGTGCTTAAAGTGGTTTCTCACGAAGCTGTTTCACTGAGTCAGAAGCAGTTTTACACTCACTCTCCTCAAGCTGTGGGTGGTTCTATATCAGTGAGTAGCACATCCAGCTTTTAGCTGAACCATTACACTGACAAATGCAGGAGACGTTATCTTCATTTAAACTGCTGTGAGGACTAAAACAATGGCTAATCTGAAAAACGAAAACATATCTGCAGAGATAAATTGATTTGCTTTGACTGAGCTGTTCAACCATGGTGACATCACTCCCTGCTCTACGCTCTCTGCTCTAACCAAATAGCAGAGTTATGGTCAGGTAACCAGGTAACCATAGGAGCCTGTTTGCACTCAGAGCACTTAAAATGTCCTTTATCTCATGACTAAAGTACAATCTATTGACCAATGTATTTAGGAAAAGTCTTTATGTACCTATCTCTTCATGTTGAAGTCTAATCTTTTGTAGTAAGAAAACCCCTTTGAGTGTGGTTAGAGGCATGGCCTGATTTGGTGTCATATTTGGGCATAGCCTGGTGTTGATGTCATGTGATAGGGCCCAGTGCACTCTTCTGCCTGTGGGGGCTACAATGCTGCTAAGACGACCCCATGAGTAGTACATCAACCTTGTACAGACATGTTCATCTGGCCATAGAGAAATGACATCTAAAGGAAACCACCACACTTACTAAAAAACTGTTTTAGTTAAAATAAAAGATAAGGGTGATCTATAATCTTTTCCTTCTCTGTTGACATCTGATAGTTTGAAGACCCCAAGCCTAAGGCTGCACTACTGAGAGACCTTGATGTCCCTTCTGATCTCTGGCCCGTACAGTGCTGTCATGTAGATTCTGTGGTGACTATCTACATACTGCCCGGCCTGAATAGCGACAGGTCTCTCCATTTGTTTCTTCTTCAAAAAAAATCTAAATACGTATCAAGGAGCTCATTGTCTTGTGAAGTTTTCCTGGCAGAACTATCCAGAGCCGTCAGCTTCCGAATAAACGTCCTTTCTAACAATTCTTGAGAAGAACAAAAATGAAGATGTTAAAATGAGAAGAAAATATTCGACAGTTCTGCCCACGACAGAACTAAAAATGGGGAGGAGTCTGGGGATCTTCAGTATGCAGCCTCGGGCCCTTTTAATTTGTAACAGAAATAACAAAAGGGGGATGTTCCCATTTCATACATTGATGTAATATCGCTAGGATAGGCCATCAATGTGTGATAGGTGCAGGTTCAAACCCCTTTTACCCACAACTACTTGAAACAGACCCCCAAAAGTCTCGGTTCAAAATGGAGATGTGGTCATGCTTGTTCTATGGGAGTTTAGCGTACAATCAAACACCCCTTTACATCTCATTCTAGAACTGACAAATACTAAAATTCCCATAATGATTATATACTCAAAAACTATATTCTATTTATTTATCTATGATACTAAAAGTGACTAAAAAACAGATGGCCCTGGGGGTGGATCATCACTCCCATTTAAAACATTGGGGTACATTCACTAATCCTATTTAATACTTAGACAGTGTAAACTTATGCCTCACAGTCTAGTAATGTGGCTTATGTTGTATGATAAATTTGTCTAAATCATGCTTAGACAGTTTTTCTTGCTTTACATCATCTATTAGGCCCCGTTCACATCTTGCAGGGGTCCCTTTTTAAAAAACCCGTGGCAGATTCGCGGGAAAGCCAAAAAAAAAACAGACACAAAACAACAGATGTCACGGAACTGATGGCCCTTTTTTTATCAGTAAGGCCCTCACGATGGGTGTCCATTGTAAAACGGGTCCGGTTTCACCTTTATGACAGAGGTTTCAAATGGAACTTCAAAAGAAGAGGTAAACCAGGCCTTAGTTAGCTTAGCTTGTGCCAAGAATTGGGCCAAAATTTTTGGGGACAAATCACATTTAACCCCCGCCCCTTTTCACAAAGCC
>JAODAL010084464.1:0-10909 GCA_025379985.1 Phyllomedusa bahiana
CACCACCACCATCTCAGCCCTTTTCAAGTACTCTTTCCATCATAAACCCCAAATTTTAGAGCACAAAGGTTTTTTCCCCCGCCAACTGCAAATCGGAAAACCCTGTTTGACGGACAATGGGAGGAATATGGTGTCCGCCCTGCACCGGGAGGGATTGGTCCATGCCCCTTTCATGGGGCCCAAAGTGTTTTAATCTGGTTTTGAAAAGGGTTTCTTGGGGTTCTTCCACCCGATCTTTAGAACATTCTTTTAAAAGGGGCCCGGAAACCCGTGCATGCACTTTATCCATTCCCCAAAAAAGCCCCGGGAAAAACCCTCCACAAGTTGCAAAAGGGGAGAACGGCCTCCCCCAACACACTCTGATTTTGCGATGTTTTTCCCCCCGTTTGGGAAATTCCCCGCCTGAAAATGTTTTGGGCCCGACTGTATGAACAAGAAAGGCCTTTTTAAAGATTTTTTGATGATCCAGGCAGACAGAATAAAACCCCTTTGTTTTTAACTTGATGTCAGCCAGTGGCAGCTCATTTCGTGACACCTGCCTTTTGTTGAGGGGCCCTTTGAGGAGGCGACTTTATTTTTCCTTTGCCAGGACTACGGGAAGAATTTAAATCATTTCGCTTCATGTCCTGGAAAAAGTTCCGAAAAAAATTTTGGCTGGGCAAGGGGGCTGGAGACGTGGGGGACTACATCTCGCGGCCCCAAAGAGTCCGGGGGGGACTAAATGGGGGAGGAGGAGGGTGGGGAGGAGGACTTTTGGGGCAGAAACATTGTCTGGTTTTTAAAGATTTAATTTTTTACCCCCCTGACAAAAGAGGAGGAGGGAGGAAACAGCTGGAAAGGGCTAGATGGGGATAGAAAACGAGGGAGATGACCCGGGAAAAAAACCGGGCAGTATACAGTGGGGAAGGAGGGGAGGGAGGCCCCCCCCGGATCACTTTTGCAGATGGGGCCCCCACATGCTGATTTTGGCCCGTCAATGACAGCCGAAAAAAAAAAGAAAAAAAAACCCCAAAAAAAAGGGATGACTTCTGGCTCCCACCCTTTTTGGGGCCCCCCCGCTACCGGTCCAAATGGGGGCCTTTTTCCCAGCTATTGAAGGGAGGGCAAAATCAAAAACTATAGGGGAAAACCCCATAGTCCAAGGGTTTGGCCCCCTGCCCCTGTCGGGATCGTCTCTTTCCCCTGACAGGTTTTGACCGGGGGGTTTCTTCAGCGCCCTTCACTACTACTGGGCCCCGACGCCGGGGGGGGAAGGGGGGGGGGGGGTTGGGGCAGTACCACTCCCAGCAGCAACCTAAAACTTTGGGTCACTGATGAGCAGCTTCTTTCACCCACTATTTAAAGGGGGGCAGTCCCCCAGCACAGCAGGGCCTGGAGCAGACCCAAAACAACAGGGGGTGGCCTACTTGGACAGCACTCTGCCACCCCACTAGAAGGTCCCTGGGGCTTTTCTTGGGCAGCCAAACTGGGTGGTGGCCCCCAACTTGCCCCATTTTTTTAGTGGGAAGCTGTCCTACCCGGCCAGAAGTTTGGGATCATAGCGGGTTTTTCCGTGCCGGGGGTGGCTATCGATACCCCAAAAGGGGAAAAAGCTGTTCCCCCCCCGGGGAAAAGTTGAACGGCCCGCCTTTGGGCAAGATGAAAAACGGCGGGGATCCGGGCCAGGATTTCCACACACCAAAGCCCCTTTGGCGTCAGACACATCACCCATGACGCCCCCCCAAAACGGGAGAAATAGCGGGGTTAAAAACCCAAACCCTGCCTCACCACAAACCCAAAATGCCGCCCCCCCGCCGGGATTCCACAAAACTGCTGAAAAGGTTCCCTTTTATTTTCCCACCTACCATTTTTTAACCAGGACTGGTATTGCCACCCACCCCCCACCCCTGCCCTTTGTGCCACTGCCCCAAAACCTCATGCGCTGTTGGGGCGGGTCCCCGTGACCTCCACACTGTGCCATTGTGCCACCCCCTGACCCCCATGCTGTTGCTCCTGCCCTCCCCTCCACTCTCTGCTCCCTTCATTTTTGCCACCCCCAAAAATGTGATTATGCCATTTTTCTGACCTCTTTGTTCCCTGCGTGGCTGCGGGCCAAAGACCGGGACACGTGTAAATTGTCCCAACTCTGGGGGGGCCTATTCCTTTTTTTTTTCCAAAACCAGAATTAAATTGTGCCACTGCCCCTGATTTCCCATGGGGCTGCTCCTTTCCCTTTCCACACTCTGTAAATTTTTGCCACGGGTCTGACCTCATGCTGTTTGTTTGGGGCTGCTGCTTTTACCTTTCACACGTGTTCATTGCCCCACTCTGGGGCCTACTCCTGTTTTTGGCCACCTCCAGAATGTCTTTGGGTCCACTTTTCTAAACCTCATCCCTGCGGGCTGTGGCTGCTCCCGGACCTACACACTGTGTCATTTTTTGCCACTGTCGGGACCCCCTCTGCTGCTTTTGGGCTGCTGCCGTGACCCCCCACACTGTTCATTGCCCCAAACTCTGGGGCCAAAATCCTTTTTTTTTGCCACGCCAGAATGTGATTGTGCCCTCCCCTTTACCTAATGCTGCTGCTGGGGGGCTCTCCCCGGTGACCCCCCCCCACTGTATCTTTGTCCCCACTCTGGGGCCTACTCCTTTTTTGCTACCTCCAAAATTTGTCTTTGGGCCCATTTGTCTAAACCTCATGCTGCTGCTGGGGCTGTTGCCGTGACCAACCCCAACTCGTCTTGTGCCACCCCTGCCCCCAAAATGCTGCTGCTTTTGCTGCTGCCGTGACCCCAAAACTGTGCCCCTTTTGTCCCATTTCTTGTGGCCTATTTCTTTTTTTGCCCCCTTTCCCAAAATTTTTCATTGTCCACTGTCTGACCTCATGGTTGCTGCTGGGGGCTGTTTGCCGGGGACCTACATAGGGGTTTGATTGCCCCAAATCTGTGGCCTCCCCTGTTTTTGCCACCTCCAGAATGTGATTTGCCACCCCCTGACCTCATGCTCCCGCTGGGGCTTGCGGGCTTTGACCTCCACACTGATCATTGTCCCACTCTGGGCCAAATCCCCCTTTTTGCCACCTCCAAAAAGTCATTGTGCCACTTTTTCCCCCTCATGCTGCGCTGGGGCCCGGGCTGCCGTGACCTACAAAATTTGTGCCCATTGCCCCACTCTGTGGCCTTTACCCTTTTTTTGCCACCTCCAAATGCATTGTCCCAAAGGCCCTTGACCTAAATGCTGCTCCCTGTGGCTGCTGCCGTAAACCCCCACACTGTGTCATTGCCCCCATTTCCTGGGCCCTACCCCTTTTTTTTTTGGCCACCCCAGAATGTCATTGTCCCAAAGTCTACCTAAAGCTGCTGCTGTGGCGCTGCCGTACCTACAAACCTGTGTCTTTGCCCCAAACTCTGGGGCCCTACCCTTTTTTTTGCCACCCCCCAGAAGTCATTGTGCCCACTGTCTGACCTCATGCTTGCGGGTGGCTCTCCCGGGTGACCTACACACGGTCATTGTGCCACGGGTCTGATCTCTTTTGCGCGCGTGGCTGCGCGTGACCTACACCCCTTCTGTCTTTGTGCCACTGTCTGAACCTCTTTCTCCCTGCTGGGGGCTGATCCCATGACCTACACACTTTTGCCCTTTGTGCCACTGTCTGACCTCATGTTTATTTGCTTCCTGACCTCCACCTGGGTAATTGTGCACTCGGGGACCTTTTTTTCTTTTTTTTTGGCCACCTCCAGAATGTCATTGTGCCACGGGTCTGACCTCTTTGTTTCGGGGCCCGGGCCGCCGTCACCTCTACACTCTGGTCACAAAAAATGTGGCCACCTGAGCTCTCAGCTTTGTTTTTTTTTCCATTTTTCCCTCGGGGCATGACTTTATCAGCAACACCCCCCCGCTTCAGTTTTTTTTGGGTCAGTTTTCCCCTTTTTAAGTCCCCATTTAATTTTATAGTGAAGCAATTCAAAAGGCCGGGGGCAGCCCATGTGCGTGTCATACAAAAACACCAAACATTGAAATGAAGCCCAAAACCCAAGCTCCCTCGGCATTTTTAAAGGGAAATGGCACAATTTTTCAAAAGCACCGGGCCGGGCTCTGTGAAAGCCTGGAAATAGCTGTTTTTTAACGTGATTGGGCCCCCGAAGAAATTTGGGAACAAATTATTTTTTCCCGAGAAATTCGGCAAAGGGGAAAACGAAACGAATTTTCCGGGAAAAATTCGCCCATCTCTAAATCAAATAAATGACCCCCTTGGGACTGAAAAAATTGGTCCGGGGAGGAACCCCATCGGGAAAGCAGTGGGGGAAGTTTTTAGGGGCCCCTTTCTGAGATCACCCTGTGAAAAGGGGGAAAACCACTACACCCATCATTTGGGGCTCAGAGGCAAGTGGCTTAATCTGGAAGTACAGCTGACAGGACTCCCTAAAACTGAAAAACTTTTTATAGTCCCCCGAAAAATGATCTGAGAGAAGCATTTACCAGGTCAAGTACCAGGTTAATAGGCCCCCCATCTGGTTTACAAGCTCCTGAATAACACTCATATCAATCTGGGTGGCAGGGGGAAAAAAATTGGTTTAGGGCCTTTGATAATATAAGGAACCGAGACACCTGGACAGGGATAGTCAGACAATAAGCCCTAGCTTTAAGCCCCCCATGGCTGTCCCTGCCTACTTGCTGGTCTGATCCTAAGTGGTCGGCGACAACTGATTCACAATACTTACCCTAGTAAAAGTGACACACAAAACAGCACAAGACAGACAGACACAGTCAAGGGAAGTCAGGCCGAAATGGGTCTAACCAAACAAAACAAGCAGTACACTAATGACAGGTAAAAAATGGAGGTCCAAAACACAGGCAAGAGATAAAAAAACAAGCAGTTCAAATAGAATATAATGCCAGATCAAGCTACAAGAAAACTTTCAAAGGCAATGTTTAGAAGAGAAATGGTCTTCTTATGGGATGTCAGAGTCCCGATCCAGGGTGTTATTTGACCTGCCCTCCGACATCCAGACCACACAAAATACTGATCAGGAATCCAGGGAAATGAATGGCGAAAAAGCCTGTCTATCATCACTCAGTCCAGAAAAGGTTTTCTTATGGAATGACAGAGTGACACACAAACACACAAACATTACCCTATGTTTATTTCTTTATATCTATTTATCATGCGGTGATGTTTTTACCCTGATGAACCATACGTTTTTACGGGAAAAAGGTAAGCCTTCTAAGATGGGGCACCCATTTTGGGGCAGTTTCCCCTCTTATAGGCAGGGAATAAATAGGGAGTATCAGGTTCTTTAAGTCCCTATATTCCCCGTGTTCATAGGAATATATATAATATACATGAACAAGCACTGGATTTGTGCCTATATCGGACTAAAAAACTCGTATTCATGAAAATACATGAACCAGCATTGGTTTTGTGCCTATTAAGAAACGCTGAAATAAGAGGAAACTGGTATGTGAGTACAATCTCCCTTCTTTGAAGGATCAAAATACACTATATATTGATTACGTAACTCTATATGTATGAACATATATGTATATAGGCAGTGAAGTTCATATACAGTAACCATCTCTGCTTAGTTTTTTGTAATTTTGTATTGCTGTTATGTAGTAGGTCTCTGGTATTGGATTTTTCAAGTAAATTTTTTAAAGATTATCATTTTTAACCCATGAATATTCAGTCATAATGTTTTTTGGGTGGGTTAAAATACATTATCTTTTTGTTCAGTGATTTCTGATTAATGGGAAAAACAGTAAATCTGCCATTGTTTTTTTTTTTTTTTTTTTTTACATTTGCCAAGTACTACTGTAAGTAACATTATAACCTTATTATATTGCTACTCAAAGTGTGGCAATGCCAAATTAAAACTGTGACCAAGAGCTATTGCTGCTTGAAACGCGTTAGCCGGGTTCGCATGTTTTTACCATCACTGCACTGCCGCACTTATTGAAGTTTATACAATAAAGCATATTTTTGACGCACCATCACCCGGATCCGGATGTTGTCTGCTTCGGGAGCCTGAGGTGCCAGAGAGAGGCCAGCACGCCTTGTTGTTGTTTGTAGTGTTGAGCGATTACGTTGGCCATCGACATCGATCGATGGTAGATAGTCGACCATCATCGACAAGACATTCGATGGTCGATGGTAGATTATGATCGATGACCATTAAAGTCTATGGGAGAGCAACAACACCTTCATTCTTACCCCCAAACAGGGCTGGAGAAGCTGGAATTAACATCCACAACAGTCAAATGGATACGTGCTACATCTTAGGCAACACACTTAGGTTATAAAAGCCACAGAAAAAAAAATCACAGACCATTCACTATCCCTGTCTTGCACCACAGCATGCCCCTTTAAAACCTGCATGACCCAAAAATTTAAAAAAAGTGCCGAAGGCAGTATGATTTGAACCATCATTTTACTTGAACTGGACATTGAATAATCCCTGTCCGGGAAACGCAGCATGACCCCAAACATGCATGACCCCCAGATTTAAAAAAGTGCCAGAAAAAGGAGTCTTTCAACCAACCATTTTAGTTTCACTGGACATAGACTATCCCTGTCCTGGGCCACAGCATGAGCCCCAAACCTGCATGATACCAGATTAAAAAGTGCCGGAAAAAGGAGACTTTCAACCACCATTTTAGTTTCACTGGACATTGACTATACCTGTCCTGGGCCACAGCATGAACCCCCCAAACCTGCATGGACCCCAGATTAAAAAGTGCCCGGAAAAAGGAGTCTTTCAACCACCATATTGGGTTTCACTGGACATTGACTTACCTGTCCTGGGCCACAGCATGAGCCCCAAACCTGCATGACCCCAGATTAAAAAAGTGCCGGAAAAAGGAGTCTTTCAACCACCATTTTAGTTTCACTGGACATTGACAAATGCCTGTCCTGGGCCACAGCATGAGCCCCAAACCTGCATGACCCCCACATTTAAAAAGTGCCGGAAAAAGGAGTCTTTCAACCACCATTTTAGTTTCACTGGACATTGACTATACCTGTCCTGGACCGCAGTATGACCATTAAACCTTCTGACCCCCAAATTAAAAAGTGCCGGAAAAAGGAGTTTTTTGAACCACCATTTTAGTTTCACTGGACATTGACTATACCTGTTCTGGGCCACCCCATGACCCCCAAAACCTGCATGACCCCAGATTAAAAAGTGCCTGAAAAAGGAGTTTTCACCACCAATTTTAGTTTCACTGGACATAAAACTATACCTGTCCTGGGCCACAGCATGAGCCACAAAAATGCATGACCCCAGATTAAAAAGTGCCGGGAAAAAGGGGGTCTTTTAACCACCTTTTTTAGTTTTCACTGGACATTGACTATACCTGTCCTGGGCCACGGCATGAGCCCCAAACTGCATTACCCCATTTTAAAAAGTGCCGGAAAAAGGAGTCTTTCAACCACCATTTTAGTTTCACTGGACATTGACTATACCTGTCCTGGGCCAAAGCTTGAGCCCCAAACCTGCATGACCACAGATAAAAAAGTTCCAGAAAAAGGAGTTTTTCAACCACCATTTTTAGTTTCACTGGACATATACTGTCCCTGTCCTGGGTAGGCTTGCCCCCGTATGAGTGCGGACCAATTGAGCTTAAACTTGGAAATACTGATGGTTAACGCTCCTGTTACACACAGGTGCCCTTTTTTCTTGTCATTCTTTTTCTCATTTTACTCAACGTGCTGGAGGAAATTGTCTCTGTACTTTGTTCTCTGTCCGTGCTCCATACTCCATGTCCTCTGTATAACCTACATCTGGTCAAGTTTTCCTGTACCTCCCTTGTATAATTCAGAGGAATTTTTTTACCACTATTTTGTACATGCAAGTTTTTTAGTAGTTTAATTCTAGAAAACACATTTTTAAAACAGGATGGAATCCCACCATGTCTTTGGGTTGTAAATGGGTTGTCTCAATACAGGGATTGATAGCTATGTTAAAGATCTTGCAAAAACAAGTCATTTTGCAATATGTGTCCATTAACAGTGTCCTACCTATTCCTGTTTCTGACAGACACCATCACCCTTGAGCCACTCTTGACAATGTGGAAAAACAAATGTCTGTTAGAAAAAACAATTTTTTTTTAATAGGACCTGTAGTATAGCTGCATGTCACAGCAAAAAAGCCCCAAAAATTCAAAACAATGACCCATAGCCACTTTTGACAATTGTGAAGAACAAATGTCTGTTAGAAACAACATTTTTTTTTATAATGGACCTGTAGTATAGCTGCATGGGCACAGCAAAATGCCCCCAAAAATTCAAAGCATGACCCTTGAGCCACTTTGGATAATTGTGAAGAACAAATGTCTGTTAGAAACAAAAAATTTTTTTTAATAGGCCCTGGATAGCTGAATGTCACAGCAAAAATCCCCCCAAAAATTAAAACTGACCTTGAGCCATTTTGGAAAATTTTGGGAAAGAACAAATGTTGTTAGAAACAACATTTTTTTATAATAGGACCTTAGTTTAGCGCATGCACAGAAAAATCCCCCAAAAAATTTCAAAGCATGACCCTTTGGCCCACTTTGGCAATTTGAAGAACAAATGCTGTTAGAAAAAAATTTTTTTTTATTATAGGCCTGTAGTTTTGCGCTTTCAAACAGCATGAGCCAAAAAAATTATAAAAATGACTTCTCGCCATTTTTTAAAAATTGTGAGGGAAAAATGCACTAGAACCACATTTCTTTTCCCAAAGGCCGAATTGCTTTTATCTCCCCAAAATATGCCCCCAAAAAAATTATAAATATACTTCTCACCCCTATTAAAATTTTGAGGAGAAAAGCCACTTTAAAAGCCACTTTGTTCCAAAGGCCATAATTTAGCTGTATCTCCGAACAGACTTAAAAACCATTGAAATGCGAAAACTTCAAAAGAAAAAGTGGAAAGGGGAATAGGTGTTGTCATAAAAACCCTTGTGTCTTTTACGCCCTCCACAGCAAAACCAGAAAAAAAGAATGTTGGGGAAAGGTCCGCTCAGATTGCTTTGGGGCTGGGGGCAGGACAACACCTCTATGGGGGGCGAGCGGGGCTCGGACCATTCGTCCTTTTTGGATCCCCAGAAGTCTATTGGGTCCGGAAACAATAAAAAAACTGGGTGTGAGACGCAGAAGTCTGCACCTGATCTTAAGCTGGTCTCTGTTGGGGGATGTGTGCCCTGCATTGCGCTTTGATGGGGGTGGTAAATAAAATTCCCCAGGGGTACCCATTGGGTTTCCTGCCACCTTCCCTGTGCTGCTGCTGCTGCGTGTCCCGCTATGCTGCTTGGCACCTACTGCTGTCCGCGCTGATTTGTTCCACCATAAATTTTTGGGGAACGGAAGCAGACGCAATGATGTCTCCAGTTGATCATCAGCGGGGTCTCCATTTCCTGCATTTTATTTCTTTTTTGGGTGAGGGGAAAGGGAAAGTGCTGGTTTTTGTTTTGTCCCGGAGACCCAGGGGGGGTGGACCCAAAACTGTTGTTCATTTTGGGGCCCCTTAATGCAGGACATGTTTGGGGAAATGGAGCATCCAAGCACTATTTGAGAGATGGAGCCTTGTTTTCCCCAAAGCCTCGGGGTCGAGGGGCACAAAACAAACTGATCTTCCTCAATTCCCCCTCCCGCCTAAAATTTCCGCCAAACCTTTTCCCAAGGCAGGGGAGTCAGTAAACGTCGGTGTTGGGAATACCTCCTTTCTCCTCCTCCTCCCCCGCTTCCCGGCAGAGCTTTTTCAACCCCTGATTCCCTGAGATGATGCCCCCCTGAAGCGATCCGAACTTGCACTACCCCTGGACCCCGAACCACGCTTTAATGAAGGAATTTAAAATTTTTGTGAAACTGTGGGCCCTTGTGGGGATTTGACGGAGAGAAAGGCTCCTTTGTCCGCAATTCTTTGTCCATTTTTTCCTCCCCCTTTTCGCTGGGGACCTTTTGTTTCAGGTTCCAATGATCTTCCAGAACTAAGACAAGGGCATTGTCCGCACTGACCTTTGGGGTGGTTTTTCAAAAAAACTTCAACTAAGGAGGCAGAGTCTTTCACCTGCCCCCTCTCGGTGGCTCAACCCCCCCGAGGTCCCCCCCGTTTTTTTGTGGCCATGTGTCATTCGTACTGGTAAGGCTTGCGCTGTCCCAAAGTAAAAAAAATGTGGGGGGGGAGGGGAATTCCAGCGTGTTGCCACGTCAACAATGGAGGGTTGAGGGGAGGGCCCGAGCTGACGCTGCAACGCAGCCAGGGGGGGAAGAAGAGGGTGCGAACGGCGGAAGTGGAATTTTTAAACTTCGAGTTTTCCCTCAGCGGGCAGTCCAGACCGGGTTTCCTCTTTAGAAAAAATTTTGGGAAAGAAAAAATTTCATGACATGTGCCGGGAAGGGGTGTGCTCCAGCCTACCGATCTTAAGGGGCGGCCCGCAGTTTCGTTTTATCGCATCCACCCTTTCCCGGCACAAGGGTTTTTGTCACCCAGCCAGGCTCGGTTCATTGCGGAGAGCCCTCCCCCCTCCCGACCTGTGTTGGACGGTCCCAAGAAGATTAATTTCAACCGGCTGGTTTTCTTGGCACATGATGCCTCCAAAAGGGCCTTGGGGGAAAGAAAACCCCTGCACCCCCCTGCGGTTTTTTGAAGAGCGTGCGCCCGGGGAGAGCCCATCACCCCCAGAGACACCCCAGTCACCCGTGATGTCACAGGTATAGCCCTTGGCCGTGCTTTCTAGTCCATGTGTCGGGGGTCAGATGGCTTTTCCGGACACAGATCAGACAACGGCCTTTGAAATTTTAGATGACACGGGGGTGCCCAGGGGAGGGCGGCTTTTTTTTGGGAAAAAAAAAGCCTGCTCGGCATCTGGATTGGGGGAAAGGGAAGGGGGCCCTGACGTGGCAGAACACATCTGTCCCCCAGAAAGGGCCTTTCCGGTCCGGCTCGGGGCCT
>JAODAL010084465.1:0-10909 GCA_025379985.1 Phyllomedusa bahiana
AGTTGGACGCTGTATGACAGAGAAAGGAAATTTAACGATTTTTATGATCCAGGGGACGGATACTTCCTGTGTAACTTTGTGTCAGCCAGTGGGAGTTCATGCGTGACCCCTCCCGTTTGTTGAGGCCATTGGAAGGCCACGTTATTTGTCAGTCGCCAGGATAGGGGATGAAAAGTTTTTTCCACTGTTCATGCCTGGAAACAGATGCTGAAAATCTGTCGGGGGAGGGGACTGGGGGGGCGAGTACATCTCGCCCACATGAGTCGGTGGGGACTGAAAGGGAGGAGGGGGGAAGAATTGGAGCAAAAGCATTGTCTGGTGAAATGAGTGGATTTTTACCCGGGGTGAAAAAGAGAGGGGGCAGGAGCAGTTGGGGGGAGGTAGATGGAAGAGGAAGCGGGCAGTGACCGCAACACCGGGCAGTTTTAAGGGAGAGGGAGGCAGGGAGCCCTCGGGGGTCACTTGTCAGAGGGCCCCGCGCATGCTGTTTTGCCTGGCTAGTGACAGCCAAATAGTCGATCCGGAGGGGAGACTTTGGTCCCCCACCCTATTGGCCCCTGGGACGGTCCAAATTGGGAGCCTTTTTCCCGGGGTATTGAGAGGGGGGGACAAATCAAATATATAGGGAAACCTCCGTAGTCATTTGGCGCTCCCTTGGGGGGATCTCCCCCCTGACAGGCTGACCGGGGGGTTTTCAGCGCTCACGTTACTGCCGCGGCTGGGGGGTAAGGGGGGGGGGGGAGGAGCAGTCCAGCCCCATCGCAGCAACAAAAGTCTGGAGTCACTGATGAGGTTCCTTCACCGCTGTGAGGAGGGCAGTCGCCGCGCAGCGGACCCGGAGCAGACCCTTAACAATGGGGTGGCCCCCTTTGGGCCCGCACTCTCCCACCCCAGTTAGAAGAAACCGCTGGGCTATTGGGCAGCCATAATGGTGTGTGGCCGAACTTCCAAAGTTTTAAATGGAGAAGCTGTCCTCCCGGCCGAGTGTGGCATCAGAGGGGTGTTCCGTCGGCGGGGGCCTTTGTTACCCCAAGGGAAACCCTTGTCCCAGGGAAAAGTGGAACGGGTTTACCTTTGTCAAGATGTCGGGTGGTCGGGGCCCGGATTTTCCACACACCAATGCCCTTTGGGTAGATCATAGCCATACGCCTACCCAAACTGTGAGAAATGAAAACTGGGTTTAACTACCTCCCCAGCCCCTTTCTGATGCCCCCACCCGCCTGAGCCAAATCTGTACAGTTTCTCCCCTCTGCACCAACCATTTTACCAGGGACGGTTTGCCCCCACCCCACCTCTGTATTGTGCCTTCTTGCCCCTTTTGGTTGTTCCTGCCGCCCTCACCTCCCCTCTTGTCATTGTGCCAGTGTGGCCCCACTCCGTTTTTTCCACCTCCCAGAATGTCATTGTGCCACTGCCCGACCCCTGCTGCTCCGCCGTGAATCCCTCTCAGTCATTGTGCCCTTGGGCCCCATATGTTTTGCCCCTCCGAAAAGTCTTGTTCCCCTGTCTGACCTATTTGCTGCTGCGCCGTCACCCCCACTCTCTGTTATTGTGCCACTCTGTGGCCTACTCAGTTTTTGCCCTCCGATGTATTGTTGCCATGCCCACCTCATGTGCTCCCGCGTCACCCCCCCTCTTGACTTGTCCACTTGTGGCCCATCCAGTTTTTTTCCACCTCCGAATGTCATTTTGCCATGCCTGCCTCTGCTGCCCCTCCCCCGTGCCTCCCTCTCGTATTTGCCACTCTGTGGCCTACACTGTTTTGCAAGCAACAGAAAATCATGTGCCACTGTTGACCTCATGCTGCTGCCCCGTCACCCTCCACTCTCTATATTGTGACTTGTGGCCTACTCGTTTTTGCCACCCTTTGGAATTCATTTTGCCATGCCCGACCCCATGCTGCTCCCCGCAGTGACCCCATCTCAGTCATTGGCCACTCTGTGGGCCTACCAGTTTTTTCCCCCTTCAGAAAGTCTTGTGCCCCGCTGACCCCTTTCTGCTGCGCCGTCAATCCCCTTCTTTTCCTTGTGCCCCCTCTGTGGCCTCTCCCAATTTTTACCTCCTCAGAATGTCATTGTGCCCCCTGTCTGACCTCATGCTGCTGCCCCCGTCACCTCCCCTCCCTGTCATTGTGCCTCTCTGTGGCCTACTCCCGTTTTTGCACCTCCAGAATGTATTGTGCCCCTGCCTGACCTCAGCTGCTCCCGCCCTACCTCCACTCTCGTATTGTGCCCCTTGTGGCTACTTTTTGGGTTTTTTCAGCAACAGAATGTCTGTGCCATGCTGACCTCATGTGCTGCCGGTCACCTCCCCTCTTTCATTGTGCCATCTGTGGCCATCCCGGTTTTTGCCACCCTTAGAAAGTCATTGTGCCATGCTGACCTCATGCTGCTCCCCGCCGTGCCCCTCACTCAGTCATTGTGCCCCTTTGGCCTACTGCGGTTTTGCCCCCCCAGAATGTCATTTTGCCACTGTTGACCCCCATGCTGCTGCCCCCCATCACCTCCCACTTTGTCATTTTGCCACTCTGTGGGGCCTACTCCAAATTTTTACCACCCAGAATGTCATTGTGCCCCTGTCTGACCCCATGTGCTGCCGCCCTCACCTCCCCTCTCTGAAAAATTTTTCCACTCTGTGGCACTCCAGTTTTTGCCACCTTTAGAATGTCATTGTGCCCCTGCTGACCCCATGTGCTCCGCGTGACTCCCCTCTCAGTCATTGTGCCACTCTGTGACCCACTACGTTTTTCCAGCACGAATGTCTAGTGCCCTGTTGACCTCATGCTGCGCCGCCCCTCATCCATCTCTGTCATTTTTTTCCCCTTGTGGCCTTCTCCAGTTTTTTTGCCCCTCAGAAGTCATTTGGAAAATGTTTGACCTCATTTTTGGCTCCCGCCGTGACCTCCAACTCTCTGTATTGGCCACTCTGTGGGCCACCCAGTTTTTGCCACCTTCAGAATGTCATTGTGCACTGCCCTGACCTTATGCTGCTCCCGCCGTGACCTCCCCTCTCAGTATTGTGCCACTCGGGCCTACTGCGGTTTTGCCACCTCCAGAATGTTATTGTGCACTGTCTACCTCATGCTGCTCCGCCCCTACCTCAACTCTCTGTCATTGTGCCACCCCTGTGGCTTTCTCCAGTTTTTGGCCTTTTCCAGAATGTATTGGCCACTGTTCACCTCTTGCTCTCCGCGTCACCCACTCTCTGTCATTGTTCCACTCTGTGGCCTACTCAGTTTTTGCCCCCTCCAAATGTCAGGCCACTGTGACCTATGCTGCTCCCGCCGTGACCTCCACTCTCAGTCATTGTGACCTTGTGGCCTACTCCCCTTTTTGCCACCCCCCAGAATTCTTTGTGCCCTGTGACCCCCCAGCTGCTCCCGCCGTGACCCCCACCTTAAAACATTGTGCCCCTCTGTGGCTTCTGCGTTTTTGCCACTCCAGAATGTATTGTGCCCCGTTGCCCATGTGTGCCGCCGTCCCCTCCCTCTCTGTCATTGTGCCACTTGGGCCCATATTTTTGCCACCTCCAGAAATGTCATTGTGCCCCTGTTCCCCCTCATGCCTGCCCCATCCCCTCCACTCTCTTCATTGTGCCACTCTGTGGCCTCTCCAGTTTTTGCCACCTCCAGAATGTATTTTGCCACTGTCTGACCCCCTTCTGCTGCCGCTTACCTCCATCCGTATTTTGCCACTCGTGGCCTACTCCCCTTTTTTTCCACCTCCAGAATGTCATTTTGCCACTGTCTCCCTCATGTGCTGCCCCCGTCACCCCACTTCTGTCATTGTGCCACTCTGTGGCCTATCCAGTTTTTTTCCACCCCCAGAATGTCATTGTGCAGCCCGACCTCATGTGCTCCCCGTGACCCACCTTTAGCATTGGCCTCTTGGCCTACTCCAGTTTTTGCCACCTTAGAATGTCTTTTTTGCCACGCCTGACCTCATGCTGCTCCCGCCGTGACCGCCACTCTCAGTCATTGTGCCATCTGTGGCCCATGCGGTTTTGCCCCCGAAAGTCTTGTGCCCCTGTCTGACCCTCTGCTGCTGCGCCCTCCCCTCCCCTCCTGTCATTGTGGGACTCTGTGGCCTACTCCAGTTTTTTTTCCCCCCTCCCCGAATTTTCATTGGGCCCTGTCTCACCTCATGCTGCTGCCGCCATACCCACTCTCTGTCTTGTGCCCCTCTGTGGTATTCAGTTTTTGCCACCTCCAGAATGTCTTTTGCCCTTCTGACCCCTGCTGCTGCGCCGTCACCTCCACTCTCTGGTATTGTGCCATCTTGTGGCCTACTCCCGTTTTTTCCCCCCAGAATGTCATGTCCCCTGTCTCACCTCAGTGCTGCCGCCGTCCCTCCATCTCTGTCATTGTGCCACTCTGGGCCTACTCCCGTTTTTTGCCCCCAGAATGTCATTGTGCCCTGCTACCTCTGCTGTCCCACTGTGACCTCCATCTCGTCTTGTGCCACCCGTGGCCCCTCCCGTTTTTTCCACTTCAGAATGTCTTGTCCCCCTGCCTGACCTCTGTCTCCCGCCTGGGGGCCACTCTCGTCATTGTGCCCCTGTGGCCCCACGGGTTTTGCCACCTCCAGAATGTCATTGTGCCACTGTTGCCTATGCTGTGCCGCCGTCACCCCCATCTCTGTCATTGTGCCCCCCTTGGTGGCTACTGTTTTTTGCCCCCCCAGAATGTCATTGTGCCCCTTTCTACTCTGCTGCTGCCGCCCTCACCTCCCCTCTCGTTTGTCCACTTGTGGGGTTCTCGTTTTTGCCCCCTCAGAAATTTTTCATTGTGCCACTGTTGACCTTTTATGCTGGGCCCCGCCCGTCACCCTTCCAACCCCCTTGTTTTATTTGGGGCCCCTCTGTGGCCCATTCCCGTTTTTGCCCCCCCTCCCAGAAATGTCTTTTTTTCCATGTCTGACCTCTGCTGCTGCTGCTGCCGGTTTTTGATCTTTCACACTGTTTTCATTGTTTCCAAATGTCTCCACTCATGCTGCTGCTGTGGGTGCGGCCGTCCTACCTCCACACTTTTGGGCATTGTTTCCCCTCTGTGGCCTTCCCTTTTTTTTGACACCTCTAGAATGTCATTATGCCATGTTGGGCCTTATGCTGCTTTCTGCTTTTTTGTTTTCCCTCAAAATGCCCCACTTTGTCAAATTTTGCCATCTTTTTGGGCCTTTTCCTGTTTTTTGCCCAACCCTTCCCGGGAAATTTTTATTTTTGCCACTGTCTGACCCCATGCTTTTGTGGCTCCGGTTGTCACCTTAAATTCTTGTCACTCATGTTGCCCCCTGAGGCCCCCCATCTTCTTTTTTTTTCCAGCTTTTCGGTGGGGAAGGGCTTTATCAGGCTAATTCCCCCTTGGGGTTTTTTGGTTTAGTTTTGCCCCCTTTTAAATGCCCCGGGAATTTTAAAAGTTTAAGCGGGTTCTAAAAACCGGGGGCCCGCCCCCTTTTTTGCGTGGTTTTAAAAACTTAAAAAAAACAACATTGTTTTAAGACCAAAACCCCAAAACCCCCCCCTGATATTTAAGCATGGCACAATGTTCTACAGCACCCTGCAAGCTCTGTGCAGCCTGGAAATAGCCGTTTTCTAACGCGATTCGTGCTGAAGTAATTCGGGACGAAGTAATTTTTGTCGGGAAATTCGGCGAAGTGACCGAACCGAATTTTTGAGAAATTCGCCCATCTCTAATTGTGCCCCTTATTCTGTTAGATGCTGTAGTTTTAGAGCATTTAATGCTAAAATCTTATTCATGAGCAGGTGTTAGCTCCTCCCACCAAAGGCTAGCCCCACCCACCTGACAGCTATTCACATGTTTCTACCTATACAAAGTAATCAGTTGTGAGATGGGCGGGGCTAGCCTCAAGTGGACAAGGTTTAAAAAATGAACTCTTTTCATGACTCTTTTCTGGCTGAAAATACAGATTTGAGCACTAAATACTCTAAAACTATAGCATCTTACAGAATAAGGGACAAAGCGCTGGAATAAGCATGTCTGTCAGTAGCTTGTGCTGTCTTCAGAAAGGGGGGCATAAACTATGTGACAGGCTCCCTTTAAGGCCAAATTTAAGTTAACAGAGAAATCTAGGTCAGGCTTCTACTAGGAGTCAGAAGATTTGGAATTGATAGATCCTGGCAAAAAAGTTTTAGGCCAGGTTCACATCTTCTTCAGAGGTTCTGTTCAGAGCCTTCATCACAGATTCTGTCTAAAATGCTAGAAAACATGTTTATGTTCAAATAATGGACACCGCAGTGGAGACTCAACCAACCCCACTGTAGTCATAGGGTCCATTAGGTCTTGATGGTATTATGTAACATCAGGCACCATCATTATTTCTAGTTTTCTGTTCCTATAACAGAACAGAAAAAAATAAAATAACACAGGTGTAGATCTAGCCTTAGGTAATGCTTAACACCTTAATAAAAGATAAAAGGCATGGAGATGTATACTCAAATTTGGGGGTGTTTTTGACTGAGGAGAAACAGTGGGTGTATGAAGATTTTTTTCAGGAGCTGCCCCACAGGAAAAAGAAAATTCTTCCACAAGAAAGAAAACTGTCTCATGCTACTCACACCAGCGTTTTCTCCAACAAAGTGAAAAGTCTCCATATACCCATTGTTTTTTTAATGAGTATAAAGGGATCATTTTCATATATGCAAGGCAAAACTATAATCTGGTATACAACCAAAGCACGTATTGGAGGCATGTACAACATGTTTAATTATTTGTTACTGTATGCTAAATGTCCTGCTTCCATAGATGTGCCTTGGCTGGAAAGTCAACAAATAGATTTTCATTTTTTTTCTCTTCTTTTCATTGCTCCTGATTTTTCATGCTTTAGTTTACCTATTATACAGCTTAATACTGTTCTTATCCTCCATATAAGAAACATACTGTATATACTTAAAGGGGATGTATCGCTTCCTTACTTCGGCTGATTCACACTGCTCTTAGCTTCTCAGCTCTGTGAATGCAGGGGCGTTTCTTCCCCTCCCAACTGGATGACATCATCCCCCCTTCACTGCTGGCCTGAGACTTCCCCTCCCCTCCCCCATCCCCTCTGAGTCCACATACCACTGTGTCTCTCTCTATGCAGTCTTATTTTAGAAGAGCTGTATACCTACCACAGGCGGCATGCAATCTAATCTGAGCACGGATCTCTCATAGCTGGAGATGTATTACAGCTTTCTAAGAACGGCACAGATCTGCATCTATGCAGAAGAGTTAGGCACAGGGACAAAACTGTCATGTTTTCTCATTGTACAATCTGCTGCAGTCTGTTTCTGCTAGGTGTGGAGACAGAAAATGCTACGGCCCCTAACTCTGAGACACAGCTCCGTGAATCGACCCAGGGGCTGTACAGAATGCAAATGAGCTCTCAGCTAGTGAATTGCAAGGAGGAGGGATCAGGAGGGATTCGACCCACACTGGATAACAGTGTAAATAAAAACACAAGATAAGGGACACTGTGAGAACAAGGCAGCTTTGCTAATGACATCCAATTGCAAAGTTGCATGTTTACACTGTCCCCTTATTCTGAAGACCATTTAATGAAACGATAACACCCCTTTAAGTATAAGCCAAGTTTTTCAGCACAAAAAATGTGCTGAAAAATCCCTCCTCGGCTTATACTCGAGTCACTGTCGGCGCTCGGGCGCTCCAATGGGACACTTCTGCTACATTCGACTCCTCAGGGAGCGCAAATAACAGAATGCCGAGTGAGCCGACAGCTTCCTGGCGCTGCAATGGCCCGGGCACTGTCAGCGATCTCTTCCTCTGTATGCGACTCCTCCGGTGTCCGCAGTGGACTCTGGACGGCCGCAGACTCGTGGATGTCCGGCGTTTACAGCACAGGCAGCATGTGTCATCATGCTGCGTGCGCAGCCTGATGACATCACCCTGCCTTTGCCTGGACACGGAGCAGAGCGCCCGGGAATCGGAGCAGCGAAGGAGCAAGGTAAGTGTTTGTATTTTTTTTTTTTTAAACTGCCTATACCTGCCTATCGGGGGCCATATACCTGCCTAATACCTGCATATGGGGCCATATACCTGCCTAGTACCTGAATATGGGGCCATATACCTGCCTAGTACATGCCTATGGGGCCATATACCTGCCTAGTACCTGCCTATGGGGCCTAATACCTGCCTAATACCTGCCTATGGGGACATATACCTGCCTATAACCTGCCTATGGGGACATATACCTGCCTGTGGGGACATATACCTGCCTATAACCTGCCTATAGGGACATATACCTGCCTATGGGGACATATACCTGCCTTTACCTGCCTATGGGGGATATATAACTGCCTATAATCTGCCAATGGGGACATATACCTGCCTATAACCTGCCTATGGGGGGACATATACCTGCCTAAGGAGGGCATTAAACTGCCTATAATCTGCCAATGGGGACATATACCTGCCTATACATGCCTATAACCTGCCTATGGGGAACATTAAACTGCCAATAACCTGCCTATGGGGGACATTAAACTGCCTATACCTGCCTATACCTACCTATGTAATTTTATTGGTATCCATTTTAGTTTTTTTTAAATTCACCAGTAGCCGCAGCATTTTCCACCCTAGGCTTATACTCGAGTCAATAAGTTCTCCCAGTTTTTTGTGGCAAAAGTAGGTGCCTTGGCTTATATTCGGGTCGGCTTATACTTGAGTATATACGGTAATCTGATTTTCGATAAAGATGATCATCAGAAGATCTACCTAGCAAAATGTAAATCTTCTAGGTTGCTTAAGATTTGCATTGGGTTAATCATGGATCACAATATAAGAAGCCACATGTATTCATCTTCAAATCACTATATAGTGATTTAGATTTTGCTGCAGGGAACACCTGGGTCATTACTCTTAGGCCGTGTTCACACGGCTTATTCCCGACGGATTTGTGAGCCGTATTGAGCTCACAAATCCGCCGTGAATAAGGGGCGGGACGGGGGCCGGGCTGGAGCGCGGCGGGGGCGCCGCTCCCGGCCCCATAGACAATGCATTGTTTACGGCGCGTACCCGCCGTAAATAATGTGCATGTCACTTTCTCCCCCCGCGGCGGATTCGCCGAGCGGGGAGGAGCGACGGAATCCACTGTTCTGTATGAGAGCAGGGGGATTACCGTAATGACAGGGACGGATTGGCGCCGTACTGAAGCGCAAATCCGGCGCGAGAGAACGGCGCCAATCCGTGCCCAAATAAGCCGTGTGAACGAGGCCTTAGAGTAAGTTCACACGGCATCTTGAATCAGTGTAAACATACACTTTTAGATACGTGTTTGGATCCATCTGTCGGATCCAAAATGGACCCAAACACACATTTAATAAATAGAAATGTGATTTACATTGCTTTTAATATGAAACATGCATCGGCGTTCGCACAAGTGATCGCCGATGCATGTCTCATTGCATCTTTTGGATCCATCTTTTGGATCCATCCCAAGAATTCACATGTCAATTCTTGCTCCGAATGACGCAGCAGGAGACCTATTTTAAACTAGATGGTGCGATTCTGCTGCATCCAAAACACATCCAAACATGCAGCTGTGTGTTGGATAAGTGTTGGATCTGTTTAGGATCCGATCGGCACTGCATCTTTAGATGCGATTTTTGGATCCAAAAATGCCATTTGAACAGTCCCTTAGCGTAGTCTCCGTTAGGAACGGCTGATGAATCCAGGTCTAGGATCCACTTGGTGCACCATGCAGTCATGAATGCCCATGCAGTAGTAGGAAAGCAGTACAGAAGACATGAGGAAGGAGAGGAAGAAGACATGAGGAAGGAAGAGACAATGGGCCAATGGTGGGGGAGTGAAGCACAGTGGTAAGGGACCGTGAAAGCAATTATTATGTGTGTTATGTTTTAGCACTATTACACATTTCATAATATGTATGTATATCTCTGGTTTTCCTGGAATCTTGGTGTTCATTTAGATCTAATTTAAGGTTTTCCAGAAGACAGCAGGAAGAAAGGACTAATTTCATTATGATCAAGGATAGTTGACAAAGCAGTCAGGAAATATAGGCCAAGTTGAAGCGCTGCTAAAAGATTCTAGTGTATTTAATTTTTTAATTTTCCAGGAGACATTTGCAGGATTTATCCAATAGTTATTAAGTTGGAGATTACAGTTTTACATCCTTTCTGATTAGCATGTAAATATGAACCCTTGTTGTCTTTAAATAATTTCTATTTCCTTCGAAAAAAATTCTAAAAATCTGGGCAAGCAGCAACGTCTAATGTAACCCAATGATTTATAGGGATTCCCCCCAACTCTGTCCTCTGGTAACAAAATGAACTATTTTTTCCTTCATTTTCATTCATCCTTTTGTACTATTGTCTCTCAGATGTCTTTCATATTTTGCCCACTTTACCAATCTCAATTTCCTAGGATAAAAAAGAAATAAGATGCAGTAAAACAGAAGAACAAAGGAAAGTTTTACTTTATTACTTCCATGTAGTGTGGGCCGATGTTCCTCTATTACCAGCTATATTAATAATTCAGGTTGTATCCCTAAAGTGATGTATTTTTCATCAAGATGCACTCAATATAAAATGTGTGTGTGAATTTTATTTTTCCAAGAGAAGGGTTTGAAAAAAAATGTCTCACTTTTATTATCAAAAGTGCGACTGTCATTTTTTCTGATAAAAGACATTTCTCTGATTTAATTTCAGAGCTTCGGTGGTGATGAAGAGCTTAGCAATAAGCTCTTAGTGACAGATAAATGATTTCTACATCCAGGTACAGTGAAATTACAAAGATGTAAGTAGTTTGGTGCAGGGCAGACATGTCAGAGTCAAGGCAGGCATAGTCTTCTATGTACGTAAAATACAATCTTATACAGTAAATCTAGAAAATAGACACTAACATGACTGGACTCCCCGGGGAAAATCCCCCTGGGCC
>JAODAL010084466.1:0-10909 GCA_025379985.1 Phyllomedusa bahiana
CCCGGGGGCAACAAGGGCACGCACCTCGCTAACCCACGTTATGGGGGGCCCACAGACGGGTGTCACTGCACCTCTGCTAACCCTACTTGTATGGGGGCCCCGGAGCGAAAGGAGTCACTGCACCTCTCTAACCCCTTTTTTATGGGGGGCCCCGGGCATCGGATGTCACTGCAACCTTTGCTAACCCTACTGTGTATGGGCCCCGAGCAGAACGGGATGTCACTGGGACCTCTGCTAACCCTACTGTGTATGGGGCCCCGGGGCAGACGGATGTCACTGCACTCTGCAACCCTACTGTGTATGGGCCGGAGCAGACGATGTCACTGCACCTCTGCTAACCCTACTGTGTATGGGCCCCGGAGCAGACGGATGTCACTGCACCTCTGCAACCCCTACTGGTAATGGGGCCCCGGAGCAGACGGATGTCACTGCACCTCTGCTAACCATACTGTGTATGGGGTCCAGAAGCGACAATGTCACTGGGAGCTCTGCTAACCCTACTGTGATTGGCAAGAAGGATGTCTTTCTGATACTCACGTTTTCTGCTTCATTGGATCGATGAATATTGTGTCAGCATGAGAAACGTCAGAGAAAAAACACCCTGCAACCATGCTGGAAGAACACAAGCTGGTGGTTGCAGTGTTATGGTCTGGGAATGATTTGGTCATTCTCTGGCCACTCATCCATGTGGAAACGCTCTCACCGATTGTATAATCCATCCTTGCAGATCCCCTTACACCCATACATGCTGATTGTCCCCCTGGGGATGGATTCTTCCAGCAAGACAAGGAATGTCACAAGGCTAGAAATGTCCGACATAGGTTGGAAGAGCAGAAACCAAGATCTTCCAAGTACTAACGGGCCTCCCTAATTCCTCAGACTTAACTTGGGAGCCCCTGGCTGGTGGTGTTGGCTCTATGGCCCTCCAGCAGCTGTGGGGCCCCTGGCTGGTGGTGTTGGCTCTATGGCCCCTCCAGCAGCTGTGGGGCCCCTGGATGGTGGTGTTGGCTCTATGGACCCTCCAGCAGCTGTGGGCCCCTGGGTGGTGGTGTTGGCTCTATGGACCCTCCAGCAGCTGTGGGGCCCCTGGATGGTGGTGTTGGCTCTATGGACCCTCCAGCAGCTGTGGGGCCCCTGGATGGTGGTGTTGGCTCTATGTACCCTCCAGCAGCTGTGGGGCCCCTGGATGGTTGGGGTTGGCTCTATGACCCTCCAGCAGCTGTGGGGCCCCTGGATGGTGGTGTTGGCTCTATGGGCCTCCAGCAGCTGTGGCCCCTGGATGGTGGTGTTGGCTCTATGGACCCTCCAGCAGCTGTGGGGCTCCTGGATGGTGGTGTTTGGCTCTATGAACCCTCCAGCAGCTGTGGGGCCCCTGGATGGTGGTGTTGGCTCTATGGCCCCTCCAGCAGCTGTGGGAGCCCCTAGATGGTGGTGTTGGCTCCTCCAGCAGCTGTGGGGCCCCTGGATGGTGGTGTTGGCTCTATGGCCCCTCCAGCAGCTGTGGGCCCCTTTGGGGATGGGGGGGTTGGCTCTAATGGCTCCTCCCAAAAGGGGAGCTGTGGGGCCCCTGGATGGGTGTTGGCTCTATGGCTCCTCCAGCAGCTTTGGGGCCTCTGGATGGTGGGGTTGCTCTTTTGGCTCCTCCAGCAGCTGTGTCCCCCCTGGATGGTGGGTTTGGGTCTAAAAGGGTCACCAGCAGCTTTTGGGGGCCCCCGGGAAAGGTGGTGGTTTGACATGGGTCATCCCGCAGGGGGGTGGGGGCCCTGGGAATTTTGGGGGAGTTTGGCTCTATGGGCCCTCCACAGCTGTGGGGGCCCCCGGATTTGGGGGTGTTTGGGCCCTATGGGTCCTCCCGCAGCTTTGGGGGCCCCTGGATGGGTGGAGTTGGCCCCTATTTGGGTCCTCCAGCGGCTGGGGGCCCCCTGGATGGTGGGGTTTTGGGTCTATTGGGTCCTCCAGCAGCTGTGGGGCCCCTGGAAAGGTGGGGTTTTTCCCCTATGGGGTCCCCACAGCCCGTGGGGCCCCTGGAAGGGGGGGTTTTGGCCCTATGCCCCTCCCCACTGTGGGGCCCCGGGTGGTGGTTTTTGGCTCTATGGCTCCTCCAGCGCTTGGGGGCAGTCGGCTCCAAAATACCTGGGGGCAAAAAACCCGAAACCTTTTGTAGTCCGTCCCTGCACCCTTTTACTGCGGTCCGGGCTGCACACCCGCGGCCCCTCAGGGCTTAGCTGCTGTTTAGAATAATGGACAGACTTTTAAACCCCGGCTTTTTCTTCCCCCCACATGTGGCTTTTTGGAATACCGGCCCCTTTAAAAAGCACTCACTTCGGGTTTTAGGACAGCACGGCCCCCTCTCCCCTTTCCATATGCTGCAGTGCAGTCCCCCACACCACAGGGGGCTCCCAAAACCCTCGCCCTTCCCCCCACCTCAAAACCGGGAGTTCCCCGCTTTTACAAATTCCGGCCATCGTGGGGGGCCCCCGGAGCCCCACTGTACGGGAAAATATTTGTGGGGGAAAACCAAACACAAGCAGGTTCTGGTTTTCTACAGGTCTTGGGGACGGCTTTTCCCTTCAGGACTTGTACCTAAAAACCCCATTTTTCTGTGATAGAGGGTACTCACATTCGACCACCGCAAACCCCCGTTTGGGGTTTTGGGGTATCCTTTTTTCCCTTTTACTCGGAAACCTGCGGAATTTATTCCTCCATCTTCCTCCAAGGATAATCTTTTCCCCTTTTGGGAAAACGAAGATTTTTGAATCTATGAGGGAAAACCGAGAAATTAAAGTGGCAGGAAGCAACCCCGCAAACCGTCTCCTCCCCCTCTTTTCCTTCAGGGACACGCCATTGCCCTAAAACCCCCAGGGTACTGCCCTATTCCTGCCATTGCCCTAGACCCCCAGGATACTGCCCCCTATTACTTTCCCTTGCCCTAACCACCAGGGAAAAACTGCCCCCCTATTACTGCCCCTTGCCCCAACCACCGGGATACGCCTCTTTACAAAAAATTTGGGGGCCCCCATTGCCCAAAACCACCGGGAAAAACTGCCTCTAATTCCCGCCCTTAAACCCTAGACCACCTTTGGTAACCCGCCCCCAAATTTCCCGCCCTTGCCCCAGGGCCCCCAGGGGCACCTTTCCTCTATCACGCCATTGGGCCCTAGACCACCAGGGGTACTGCCTCTATTTTCCCGCCATTTTTTCCCAGACCACCTGGGATAAATGCCTCTATTCCTGGCCCTTTCCCTAGACCACCAGGGATACTGGCCTTTTAAATTTCCTTTCCATTGCCCTAAAACCACAGGGGTTTTGCCCCCCTATTCCCCCATTTTCCCTAGGGCCCCCCAAGGGATACTTTCCCCTATTCCCGCCATTGCCCTAACCAGCAGGGGGACTGGCCCCTATTTTTGGGCCCTTGCCACTAAACCCCGCAGGAACTGCCTCTTTCCTGGGGATTTTCCCTAGACCAGCAGGGATTGGCCCAAATTTTTTCCCTGGGGGCCCTTGCCTTACACCCGCAGGGATAAAAACCTCAAACAAAGGAAATTGGGGGTTAAAACCCCCCAGGGGCAACGCCTCTATTTCCCGCCAATTTCCCCCAGACCAGCAGGGATACTCCTCTATCACTGCCATTGCCCTAGACCACCAGGGATACTGCCTCTATCACTGCCCTTGCTCTACCCACCAGGAAAAACTCCTCTATTCCTGCCATTGCCCTAGACCAACTGATACTCCCCTATTCCTGCCCTTGCCCCCCAAGGTTGGGGGGGGGGGAACCTTCCTTTTTATTTCCCTTTCCAATTGGGGGGGGGGGGGGGGTACAAAAAGGGGATGGGGCCTCCTTTTTGGATTTTAAAGGAAGGGGATAATGGGAAATTAAAATTTGGGTTTTGGGTGGAAATAGCCCGGTTAGAAAAAAAGGATTTAAAACCCCAAAAAAGGGTAACTTGGGTTAAAATTTTTGAAAATTTTAGAAAGGAAAATGTAAATGGGATTTGCCAAAAAAGGGAAGTTATTTGATTTTAGTTTTAAAAAAAAAAATAAGAGGGTTTTGAAAATTTGAAGAATTTTTAAAAACCGGGAAAACTGGTAATATAAGAAAAGCCCTTTAAAAAAGGGGTTAATGTTATTTGAATTGGGCCCCAAAACCCCCAAAGGGGTAATGCCCCCTATTAAATGCCCTTGCCCAGACCACCGGGGTACTTCCCTACACTGCCTTGCCCTTTAAACCCCCAGGGATAAAAGCCTCTATAAATGCCATTTGGCCCTAGACCACCAGGGTACTGCCTCTATTCCTGCCAAAATTTCTCTACACCACCCGGGATACGCCTTTTATTTTCTGCCAATTTCCCCTAAAACCACCAGGGAATACTGCCTCTATTAAACCCGCCCCTGCCCAAAACCAGGCCCGGGATACTGCCTCTATTAAAAGCCATTCTTTTAGACCACAGGGATACGGGCCTCCCATTTCTGCCATTGCCCTAGACCACAGGGACACTGCCCTTTTTATTCCTTTCCATTGCTCTACAAACCCCCAGGGACACTTTCCTCTATTTTTTCCCGCCATTGCCCCCGACCAGCAGGGGTAAATGGGCCTTTTAAATTCCCTGCCATTAGCCCTTTTGACCCCCCAGGGATACTGCCCCCCTATCACTGCCATTGCCCCCAACCCCCCCCAGGGGTCTGCCTTTTAATTTTCCCGCCATTGCCCTAACCACCAGGGGTACGCCTCAAATTTCTGCCCTTGCCCTAGACCCACCAGGGATACTGCCTCTTTTCACTTCCTTGCCCTGAACCCCCAGGGATACTGCCTCTATCACTGCCAAATTGGCCCCAGAAACCAAACCCGGGGGAAATGCCTTTTATTTCCTGCCAATTTTCTCTACACCCCCCAGGGGTTTCTCCTCTATTACTTTCCCCTTTCCCCGACCAGCAAAAGGGTACTGCCTCTAACCCTGCCTTTTCCCTAGAAAACCCCCAGACACTTTCTTCAAATTCCCCCAATTTGCCCTAACCAGCAGGGACCTGCCTCTTAAAACCCCTGCCCCCTTTTCCCCTAGACCACCAGGGGTACTTTCCTCTATTTTCCCGGGCCAATTTTCCCTAGAAACCCCCGGGGTCTGGCCCCCTAATCCTGCCATTAAACCCCAACCACCAGGATAAAAACCCCTATTCCTGCATTGCCCCAAGAAACCCCCAGGGAAACTGCCTTATTACTGCCAAATTTCCCAAAAAACCACCAGGGAACATGCCTTTTAAATTTCCAGCCAATTTTTCCCCAAAACCAAAACAGGGAAAACGCCTCTTTTTACGCCCTTGCCCTTTGACCCCAGGGTTCTGCCCCCTATCTCCCCATTTGCCCTAACCCAACCCGGGGGGTACTGCCTCAAAATTTAAGCCAAATTGGGCCCCAGACCCCCAGGGGTTTCTGCATCTAATTTTTTGCCATTGCCCTACAACCCCCAGTGATACTGCCCTATTTACTGCCATTGCCCCACACCACCAGGGGTACGCCCTATTACTGGGCCCTTGCCCCACACCACCAGGGATACGCCTCTATTTTCTGCCATTTCCCTAGACCACAAAGGGGAAAACCCGCCTCTATATACTGCCAAAAGCCCCAGACCAAACCCGGGATACCCGCCCTATTAAATGCCATTTTCCCTAACCAGCAGGGTACTGGCCTCTATTACGCCCATTTTCCCCTAAGGGCCACCCGGGGCACCCGGGCCCCATTTCCCGCCTTGCCCTAGACCACAGGGGTAAATCCTTTTTAAATTTTTTTCCATTTCCCCCAGAAACCCCCAGGGATACTGCCTCTTTTCCCGCCATTTTGGGCCCCAGACCAGCAGGGGTACTGCCCTCTAATTTCTGCCAAATTGCCCCCAGACCCCCCCCGGGATACTGCCCCCATTTTTGGGCCCTTCCCTAGACCACCAGGGAAACTGGCCTCTATTACTGCCATTTCCCCCAACCACCAGGAATTACGCCTCTATTACTGCCATTGCCCTAGACCAAACCAGGGATACTGCCCCTATTAAATGCCATTGCCCTAAACCACCGGGTTAAAAACCCGCCCCTATTTCCCCCCATTGGGCCCCAGACCCCAGGGTACTGCCCTCTATTTCCCGGCCATTGGCCCCAGACCACCAGGGGTAACTGCCTCTATTTCTGCCAATTTGCCCTTTGACCAGCCCGGGGGTACTGCCCCTAATTTCTGCCCCTTGCCCCCAGAGACCCCCAGGGGAACCGGGCCCCTATTTCTGGGCCCTTGGGCCCAGACCACCAAAGGGTACTGCCTCTTTACTGCCATTGGCCCCAGACCAAACCCGGGAAAACTGCCCCCTATTTAAATGCCTTGGGGCCCCAGACCACCAAGGGTACAGGGCCCCTATTACTGCCAATTTTCCCCCCGACCACCAGGGAAAAGGGCCCCTATTACTGCCATTGCCCTAAAACCCAGGGATACTTTCCTCTATTACTTTCCATTGCCCCTTTAAAACCCCCATTATACTTTCCTCTTTTTACTGCCATTGCCCAGACCCCAGGGGTACGCCTCAATTTAAAATTGGGCCCTTTTGGGCCTTACACCAAACCCGGGATACTGGCCCCTTTTTACGCCCCTTTCCCTAAAACCAGAAGGGGTACTTTCCCTTCCCCCAAAATGCCTTGCCCTAGACCACTAGTGAAAACTGACTTATTAATGCCAAAATTGGGGCCTAGAACCCCCTCCAGGGGTAAAAATGCCTTTTATTTCCCGCCATTTCCCTTGACCAAACCCGGGGTACTGGGGCCTCTATTACTTTTCCCTTTTCTCTAGACCACCCGGGGGAAATTTCCTCTATTTCCCTTCCCTTGGGCCCAGAACCCCCATGGATACCCGGGCCCCCCCATTCCTTTCCATTGCCCTAAAACCAAACCCAAAATAACCCGCCTCTATCACTGGCCCTTTCCCCCTAAAACCAAACCAAGGGGATACTCCCCTCTAAACCCGCCACGTCCTAGACAACCGAGAATGCTTTTTCTGCCCTACACCAACAGAGGTGGTGGCTTTAACCTCCCCATTGCCCTAGACCACCAGGGTGGAACCCTCTTACCCTCAAAACAGCACTGCAAATTTGCAAGGGGGTTTTTGGGGGGGCTTCCAAAACCCCCATACGCATACTCCCGGCTTACAGTTTACCCGGCAAATCCCCTCCAATTTTCCAAAGGGGGCCACAGCAAAAGGGCCCACGCCTTTAAAACCTTTCCCTTAAAAAATAAAAAAATGTGCAATTTCATGACTGATGGTTAATGTGTGTCCGAGAGCCGCATACAAAACCCCTTTTCCCGGTCAAAAGCCCCACCAGGGGGGATTGGAGGCCCTTTTACCATTTTTTCCCCAGGGCCCCCCAGGGATTCTGGCCCCCCTACCATTTGCCCTAAAGGGCCCCCAGGGTTTTGGCTTCTAAACCCTTTCCCTAGCCCAAAACCAAGGGTTTTTGGCTTCTCTCCCAAATTTGGGCCCAGCCCACCCAGGGAAAACAGCTTTTTAAACCTTTCCCAAAACCCACCAGGGGTTCAAGCTTCTTCCCCTTGCCCCCCGCCCACCAGGTATTCTGGCTTCTCCCCATTGCCCTAACCACCAGGGAAATCCGGGCCTTTTTCCCCCCTTGCCCTAGGGGCCCCCAGGGGTTCTGGCTTCCCCCCATTGCCCAGGGCCCCCAGGGTTTCTGGGGTTCTCCAAAAACCCTAGGGCCCCCAGGGAAATTCTGGCTTCCTTTCCCTTAGCCCTAGGCCACCCCGGGGTTTTGGGTTTTACCATTGCCCTAGGCCACCAGGGGTTCTGGCTTCTTTTCCCCTTGCCCCCAAAAACCCCCCAGGGATTCCGGCTTCACCTCCCTTTTTCCCTAGCCCCCCCAGGGATTCTGGCTTCTCCCTTGCCCTAACCCCCACCAGGGAAATTTTTGGGGTTCTTTCCCCTTGCCCTACCCAAACCCGGGATTTTTTGGGTTCTACCATTGCCCAAAGCCCAAATAGGGGGTTCCGGGGTTCACCCCATTGCCCTAGCCCACCCCGGGTTCTGGCCCTTTCCCCTTGCCCTAGCCCACCAGGGGTTTTTGGCTTCTCCCCTTGCCCCACCCACCCCGGGATTCGGCTTTTTCCCCCCTTGGCCCCAGCCCACCAGGGAAAATTTTGGCCCCTTTCCCAAAGCCCTACCCACCAAGGGGTTCGGCTTTTTCCCCTTTCCCTAAACCCACCAGGGATTCTGGCTTCTCCCCCTTGGGCCCTGCCCACCAGGGGGTTCTGGCTTTTTAACCCTTGCCCTAGGGCCCCCCAGGGAATTCCCGGCTTTTTCCCATTGCCCTACCCAACCCGGGGGGTTTGGTTCTCTCCCATTGCCCCAGCCCCCCATTTATTCCTTTTCTTCTCCCCCTTTGCCCTAGGGCCACCAGGGAAATCTGGCTTCTCCCATTGCCCCAAAGGGCCCCCATGATTCTGGCCCTTCCCCCCATTGGGGCCCCAGGGGCCCCCAAAGGGGTTTTTGGCTTCCTCCCCATTGCCCTAAGGCCCCCCAAGGGGTTCTGGGTTCTCCCCTTGCCCTAGGCACCCCAAGGGGTTCTGGCTTCTACCATTTTCCCTAGGGGCCAAACCCGGATTCGGCTTTCCCACCATTGCCCTAGGCCACCAGGGATTCTGGCTTCTACCATTGCCCTAGCCCACCAGGGATTTGGCTTTTCCCCTTTGCCCCAAAACCCCCCCCGGGGGTTTGGCTTCTCCCCTTCCCACCCCCCAGGATTTTTGGCTTTAACCCTTGCCCTAGCCCCCCCAGGGGTTTGGCTTTCCCCATTGCCCCAGGCCCCCCAGGGATTTTTTGGCCCTTTTTCCCCCTTTTCCCTACCCACCAGGGATTCTGGCTTCTCCCATTGCCCTAGCACACCAGGGATTCTGGCTTTTCCATTGCCCCAGCCCCCCAGGGGGTTCTGGCTTCTTCCCCTTTGCCCTAGCCCACCGGTATTCTGGCTTCTCCCCCTTTTCCCTTTGACCACCCAAGGGGCTCCCGGCTTTTCCCCTTGCCCTAGGCCCCCCAGGGGTTTTGGGTTTTCCCCCTTGCCCTAGGCCACCAGGGGTTCTGGTTTCTACCCTTTCCCCTAGGCCCCCCGGGTTTGGTTCTACCCTTTTCCCTAGCCCACCAAAGGGGGTTTTGGCTTTCTTCCCAATTTGGCCCAAAGCCCACCCAGGGGTTGGGTTCTTTTCCCCTTGCCCCAGCCCCCCAGGGATTTTGGGTTCTCCCCTTTCTCCCCAGCCCCCCCAAGGGGTTCCCGGCTTCTCCCATTTTGGGTTTGGGGGGCCCACCAGGGGGAATTTTTTGGGGGGGGGATGCCCCCAGCCTACCGGGATTCCGGGGTTTCTCCCCTTGCCCCAGCCCACCCGGGACTCGGGTTCTCCCCTTGCCCTAGCCCCCCAGGGATCCTGGCTTTTACCATTGCCCCCCAAACCCCCCAGGGATTCCGGGTTTTCCCCCCATTCCCCCTTTCCCCGGCAGTTCTGTTTTTATTTACCATTGCCTTTTGCCCCGGCCAAGGGGTTTCCCGGGGTTTTTTTCCATTTTCCCTAGGCCCCAGGGAAATTCCCGCCCTTTCCATTGCCCTTTTGGCCCCCCAGGGGTTCTCTTCTACCATTTCCCTAGCCCACCAGGGGTTCCCGGGTTTCCCAATTTTTCCCCCCGGGCCCCACCCGGGGCTGGCTTCACTTCTAACCCAAATTTCCCTGGGGCCACCCCCCCCCAAGGGATTTGGGCTTCACTCTCAACCCTTGCCCTAGCCCACCAGGGGATTCTGGCTTCTACCCTTGCCCCCAGCCCACCCGGGGTTCTGGTTTTCTTCACCATTCCCAGCCCCCCAGGGGGTCCGGTTCTACCCTTTCCCTAGCCCCCCCAGGGATTCTGGCTTCTTTACCCTTTTCCCTTAGGCCACCAGGGATTCTGGCTTCTACCATTGCCCTAGGCCACCAGGGATTTGGTTTTACATTGCCCTAGGCCCCCAGGATTCAGGCTTTACCCCTTTCCCCAGGACCCGGGATTCTGGCTTCTACCATTGCCCTAGCCCACCAGGGATTCTGGCTTCTCCCATTGCCCTAGCCCACCAGGGATTCTGGCTTCTACCATTGCCCTAGCCCACCAGGGATTCTGGCTTCTACCATTGCCCTAGCCCACCAGGGATTCTGGCTTCTACCATTGCCCTAGCCCACCAGGGATTCTGGCTTTACTCCTCCATTGCCTAGGCCAACCCGGGATTCTGGTTCACCCCATTGCCCTAGGCCACCAGGGATTCTGGCTTCTCCCATTGCCCTAGGCCACCAGGGATTCTGGCTTCTCCCATTGCCCTAGGCCACCAGGGATTCTGGCTTCTCCCATTGCCCTAGGCCACCAGGGAAAATTCTGGCCTTCCTTTTCCCAAGCCCTAGCCCACCAGGGATTCTGGCTTCTACCATTGCCCTAGCCCACCAGGGATTCTGGCTTCACCCATTGCTCTAGACCACCAGGGATTCTGGCTTCTCCCATTGCCCTAGCCCACCAGGGATTCTGGCTTCTCCCATTGCCCTACCCCCCAGGGGGTTTGGTTCTTCCCCTTGCCCAGCCCCCCAGGGGGGTTCTGGCTTCCTCCCCTTGCCCTAGCCACCAAAGGGGTTTTTGGCTTCTACCATTGCCCTAGGCCACCAGGGATCCTGGCTTCTACCATTGCCCTAGACCACCAGGGATTCTGGCTTCTACCATTGCCCTAGACCACCAGGGATTCTGGCTTTTTCCCATTGCCCCAGGCCCCCCAAGGGATTTGGCTTTTCCCCCTTGCCCTAGGGGCCCAAACCCGGTTCTGGCTTTCCTCCATTGCCCCAGCCACCAGGGATTCTGGGTTCACCTCCCACCCCCAGG
>JAODAL010084467.1:0-10909 GCA_025379985.1 Phyllomedusa bahiana
ATTTAAAAAGCAGGTTTACAATGCAAGCTTTGTGAACACACGCATATAACTCATCATTCATATGCAAAGAAAGTCTGCCCATCCCCTGAATTCATGGTTTTTACCCCCCTTTTCTGTAAAATACATTTACCCAATAAATTCAAAACATGCTAGTCCCTATACCTGGTTTAAAGTTAAATTTCCATATGGTGTTTTACTGAGACAAAAGGGCCCTTTAAGTTCGCCCTGATAAATGACCTTTTTGGTTACCAATGATTCTTGGCTCACGAGGAAGTCCCCTAATTAAATTCTTTTCTGTTTGAGATTTTTTTTTCCCCTGTTCTTAGGGCTGACTAAACCCAATTTAACCCCCTTACTCACTGAAACAAAAATTTTATTCCATTTTCTATACACCAGGCCAGTTTTCCCAATTATTGGGGAAAGGGCCCCATATAACCAACTTCCCTAATCACCAGTGTTCTGGCGAGAACAAGAAAACTTTGGGGGAAAACACACAAAGAGATAAAACAAATCATTTAGTATAAAACTAAATTTTACGTAACTTGTTATTACTTTCTGAAAAGTAAAAATTTTACAACATAAGATCACATGCCTTTTAAAACAATTTGGGGAAACCATATGAGATGTCATGTTTTGGACCTTTTTTTTTTAATCACCCAGCACACTCTTCTGGTGTAACATCAGGGGAAAAGTGTAAAAAAAATCCCCCAAGATATCAGGAAAAAAGTGGATTTGCACAAATCGGGTTCATTCTTGGGGCTTTTTCCCATACCAAAGGGTCCCTTGTTCATCGTAAAAAAATTATATGCACAAGGAACATTGTGGTCCAACATGGATATCCCCCCAAAGAACAAGGGGGGGACTTTAAAAAAATCCTATCCCTGCCTATGTAATTTTTTGATATCCATTTTTTTTTTTTAAAATTTTAGGTAGCTGCTGCATTTTCCCCCCTAGGTTATACTTGAGTCAATAAGTTTTTTCAGTTTTTGGTCAAAAGTAGTGCCTCCTTATATTTCGTCAGTTTATATGAGTATATAGAATTGTTCCTTTAAATTGAACTAAACCCCAAAAGCACTGGCCATGTTGTGTTAAGAAAGTTTAGTTAACCTTTTTTTTTATCCCAAATTGGCCCGAACCTGTTTATAAAAATAAACCCCCTTAACCAGTGGCGGGGGTTTTAGTGAATCCGCCGACCACCGCAACGATGAATTTAAGCCACGCCAGGGAACAAAATTAAGTGCCCCCGGTTTTCACCAGCCCGCCGCAAATAGGAAAATGCCTTGGGGCGGCGGAGGGTACCAGGTTTTCCCCCCTGACTTGACTTCTTGCGATGGCACCCGAGGTGGCAGCGAGGTACAGAATCGTAGTCCAAAAAAGAGTCGTGGGGGAGGGGAAGGGCAGGGCGGGGCCCCAAAGGGTTTTCGGTCGTGGACACAGAGGTCAGGGCAGGGGCGGGGTTCGGGCGGGAAAGAGAAAAGGGCTTTGGACAGGGAAAAAGCAAATATACTTTAGAAACGCTTTTTAAGGCTGGGGGCCCCTAGATCCAGAGGAAGTGAGGGGGAGAAAAACCCATATAGGGACAGCCCCCCGGAAAATTCCCCAATTTACCGATGAAAAGTCCCTTTAAAAAAAATTCACAGGGGACGAGCGCGCCGCGCGAAAGGGGCGCGCATGCGCTTTCCCGGCCCGGGAGGGGCGGGCCGGACGGGGGGGGCCAGGGAGGGGATGGAAGGGGTGCGCCCCGGGGCCCGGAGTGCGGCCCCGGCGCCCCCGCCCCCGCCGGGGACCTGAATGGGGAAAAGGTACCGTGGGCCCTGGCCCGACTGTGGCGCAACCGTTTACAAACCACCAACACATCAGAGACCCAGTTAAAAAATTACTGACTTTTTTTTACAGAGAACCTGATAGAACCAACTTCACATCCACAAAACAAAGCCTGGAACAGTGCATTAGTCTTTAATGTTGCCTCAGTCGGTGTTCACATGGCTATATTCGAAATAGCGTGTATTTGAGGTACTGATCCGCCCGCCAATACGGCTGGAATAAGTGTGTGAGCGGGCCGGGGGCGCGGCGGGAGCTGCACGCCGGCCCCATAGACAATGCATTGATTTAGCGGTGCGAATATGAAGCGCAGTAAATAATGTGCATGTCACATTCTCCCCCCGCGGCGGATTCGCCGAGTGGGGATGAAGCGACAGAGTCCACATTCTCTATGAGAACTGTGGATTAACCGTAATGACTGGGACGGATTGGAGCCGTAGCGTGAAGCGCAAATCCGCGCGCAGTACGGCACCCAATCTGCCGCCAAATAAGCCGTGTGAGCGGGCCTTATAGTAATTTTATCAACAGTTTTCTTTATGATACGTTTTCAGCTATAATTTCTCAATTTTATTCACTTTACTTTCCCCACTTAACTACCCGTGGCCAAATGATTCCAGTTATATTCAATAAATATATCAATTCAAGGTAACTTGTCAGGTGGTTTATGCAGCTTATTATCTGTACGAGCAGATCTGATAAAGGAATAGAAGAGTAAAAACAGACACAAATATTCTCAACTGACTCCATAAGTAAGTAGTAACTGAGTCCTAGCTAGCCCCACCTACATACAGGAATTTACTACTTCGCCTGCATAAGTGTGTATTACAGAGCAAACTGTTAAATGCACTGATTGAGGGCCGGTGTTCAGCAGTATTTTAGTTTTACTTTCATAGATTTTCTCTGCTTTTTACTCAGAAATTCAGCATTGAATGATATAAACCGATATACCACAGAGCTCAGCTTCTCTCCCTCTATCACATTCTGTTCTCAGCATAAACCACTTGAACAGAATGATGGATCGTTATTATCAACAAAGTTGAAATCTGTCAAGGAGTTTTAATGGGTGATTCGAAAATTTAAAGATCATGGCGAAAATTAAGGCTAAAATCTGTGCATCATCTATTAAGATCGCGGCATATTCGGTTGGGCTTCCTGTAATTGTTGGCGCCAGCAAATCCAGATTATACAGAAAAGGCAGGGTGAGATGTGTGTGCAACGTCATTACTTGGATGTGTATGGTTGCGATTGCGCTGAAAAATCACATGACCTCTTTTTACATAGAAACAGCGTTTCCTGTTTCAGCCTCAGTGTCTCTCATGCGTCCTCATAGGAGTATGAACTGCGGCTTCAGCCTGTGGCCAAACAGCTCGCGAAATTATTCTGTTTTCTGCACAAAGAAACTCTACTATTAGCTCTTGACCTTACAATTTAGTTAGATTAGAGATTGGAGGATTTTATGTAGTTAGAGAGAATTTTAAAGGTGCATCTACCGCTGTAAATCCACGGGGTGGGTGAGCGGGGGGGGGGGCGCTGGGCGTACACAGACAAGCACATAAAGAACACTGGATAAAGTTCACCAAGACTTAGTGTAGACATTGCACTTGCAATAGCTAATATTATAACAGTTTCTTGCTATTGAAATATTTCCTGGATATTGTGGCAGCCTGAACTTATATTAGGATACCATCATTTACTAGTAACTGCAGGTCTTCTGTGTTAATTTGGTGCAAAACTCCACTATTTTACTTATCAGTATACATTTCAGATAGGTGTTCATTTTCATATGTTTAACCCATTCCACCTTTGTTCAAATATCCACCTTGCACTTAAATCAGAAAAGCACAATTTTATAGTCCACCACTAGGTGAAATTGAAAAGTGCAAAAAATACAGTGTAATTAAACGAAAACATAACATACGTGTTTTTTTGACTTTGGCGCTGCTAACTTAGTTCTTTGACGCAGCTTGCACGTAATACTGAAAACAGCAATTTTATAGTCACCACAAGTTAATTGTAAGTGGCAAAAAAACATTTTATATCCGGAATACATGTTCAGACTAAGTGTTTTTTTGACTTTGCCGAGCACTACAGCTTTGTTTCATTGACGCAAGCTTGCACGTAAATCTGAAAACATTCAATTTTATAGTCACCACAGCTGAATTGAAAGGTCAAGAAAACCGTGTATTATACGAAAACATAACTAGTATACGTGTTTTTTGACTTTGCGCTACTACAGCTATGTTCATTGACGCAGCTTGGCACGTAAATCTTAAAACCGCAATTTATAGTGCCTACCACAGGTGAATTGAAAGGTGCAAAAAATACCGTGTATTAATACGAAAACATTAACAGATACGTATTTTTTTTACTTGGCGCACTACAGCTTTGTTCATTGACGCAAGCTGCATGTAAATCTAAAACAGCAATTTTATAGTCACCACAGGTGAATGAAAGAGTGGTCAAAAAATCACGTGTATTATACGAAAAACATAACAGATACGTGTTTTTTGACTTTTGGCGCAGCTAACAGCTTTGTTCATTGACGCAGCTTTGCACGTAAATCTGAAAACAGCAATTTTATAGTCCACCACAGTGAATTAAGAGTGCAAAAAATACAGTTTATTATACGAAAACATACAGTATACGTGTTTTTTGAATTGCGCACTACTTACAGCTTTGTTTCCTTGAACGCAGCTTGCACGTAAAATCATAAAACAGCAATTTTTATATGACCAACAGGAGAATTGAAAGGGCAAAAAATACCGTGTATTTATACGAAAACATAACAGATAAGTGTTTTTTGACTTGGCGCACTACACTTTGGTTCATTGACCTCATCTTGGCACGTAAATCTGAAAACAGCAATTTTATAGTCACCAAGGTGAATTGAAAGGTGCAAAAAATACGGTATTAGTACGAAATACATAACAGATACGTGTTTTTTTTTGACATTTGGCCACTACACTTTGTTCATTGGACGCAGCTTGCACGAAATCTAAAACAGCAATTTTTATAGTTCACCACAGTGAATTGGAAAGGTGAAAGAAATACGTGTATTATACGAAAATCTATAACAATACGTGTTTTTTGCACTTTGCAGTCCGAAGATTGTTGATAGCGACCACCTGCTAGTTTATAATTTGAATCCAGCAAATTTGGTTTTGATTAGAGGGATTTGAGAATAGCTTTGGAATTTCCGTCTTTTTAATAAGAGACTGTCCAAAACTGTTCCATACCCTACTCAATTTTTATATTACAGAACATGGAGCGAAAATGCAGGTGGTAAGCGAGCAATGAGGTGGTAGCACATGGAGGTAGAGGTACGAGAGAAGGTGCTGCCTTCCAGTGCTGGCGACCAACACGCAAGCCAGCGATCGTCAGTTTGGCAGACCGTCAGGTCTGTCCGCTGGGTCAGGCCCTGTGAAACCCAGAAACGAACAGCGTCGCCCAATCTGTCCTTTTTTTGTCAGTGTTTAATCACCGCATCTAGCAGTCCTTACCTCCCTTCCTCCCAGTCCACAGCCCACAAATTCGTCATCATAATCATCAGCAACCGTCCCAACATGAAGCAGCGCCCAAATGTCAACACGTGTAACCCACCACAGTGGATATTCCATTGTCTGAAGACCTCTTTGATTTAGTCTGCCTTAACCCCAGTTACTGATGCCATCAGAGGAGGAGAAGGAACCGTCAATCGGCAAAAATCCGTGCGGTCGGCAACGCCTTGGCAGGCCCTCTTGCTGTAGCCCGCAGCTTCTGGATGCAGAAAGTCAGGATGATCAAGTCACCTGTGGTTGATGATGATGATAAGACGACATCGGATCCATCGTGGTCTTTCCGCAGAATTTTGCTTGCGGCGCTTCATCATGGGGACGAGGAGGAAGACGATGGGGTAGTGCCAATACGGGTCCCCGCCACAAAAAGGGAGAGGGGCGGTCGTGCAGGAAGTCCGCTGTTATGGATCCGCCATCCCGGTCAGCCGCAACCCCATCTCCTCGCTTATCGCCTTCAAAAAGTGTCAGACCTCTCAATCCTGGGCTTCTTTGAGCAAAACCTCTGATTCACCCAGCGTTGTTCATATGCCACCTTTGCCGAAAACGCATAAGTAGAGGCAAGAGACCTTAAGTGGTGGTTAACCACCACCAACATGTCCTAGTCCACATGCAGCGAATGCATCGTGTTGAAATGAAGGGTAACACTTGCCAAAGAAAATGGCCAGACCGACGCCGGGCCTCCAACCATTGTCCACACCCTCTTTCTCCGCCTCCTCCCCTCCCCACCACCATAGCCTATTCCTCAGTCTGCCGCATTGTCTCTCAGAGTCATGATGCAGGGATCAGCCTCCGCTTCAGCCACCACCCGTCGCCCGAGTTACCACCATCACCACCAGAGACCATCTACCCCTTCTCCTTCCGCCAGTTTGACGACCTGCACGCCGTACAAGCGTCCAGTCTAGCAGCCAGCCTTCTGTCATCCCAGGTTTGGGAGCAGAAGTAAACACTTTAACCCAAACCATCCCAAAGCCAAAAGCCTGAATTCGGCATTGCCAGGCTTTTGGGCCCTGGAAATGTTGCCTTTTCCGCCTGTGACACAGATGGCTTCCGCCACGTCATGGCCCTTGCCTGCCCCCAATACAGATGCAGATCAGTATTCTAAGCCCACAAAGCCGTCACTCCCTTGGCCAGCCAGGGTGTCTTTAAAATTTCAAGCGCATTGTCCTGCATCTGTGGCCGAAAAGTCCATCTCACCACCGACACATGGACTAGTAAAGCATGGCAAGGCTGCTATATCTCAGTGAACAGCTCACTGGGTGAGCTGGGTGATGTCTCTGGAGGTGACGGTGGCTCTCATCTAGGATGCCACGCTCTTCAAAAACTGCAGGGATGGTGCAGGGCTCTTCCCCCCAAGGTCCCTCCTGGTGCATCACGTGCCAGATAAACCAAGCCGTTTTGAAAAATAAGTCTGTCTTGGGAGACCGTCCCCACACAGGTCAGGAGCTGGGACGGCTCTCCGCAACTAGACCAGCGCTGTGCTGGGTGACAAGAACCCTTTGGGGTTGCAGGCAGAGGTGGGTAAGCGATAACGGGGCCGAAATCTGCTGGCCGCCCTAAGATCGTTAGGCAGAGCACATCCCTTGCCTGGCACATTTCCATGAAGCCTGGGTCGTCCCAGAACATTTGCTAAAGAGCTACCCGGGTCTGGACTGCCTGCTGAGAGAAGGCTCGAGGTCTGGAGTTCGCCACTTCCTCCGTTAGCACCCTGCTTCGTTCCCGCTGGCTTGGCGTTGCAGCGTCCAGCTCGGCCTCCCCTCAACCGTCCTCATTTGTTGACGTGGCAACACGCTGGAATTCCCACCCTCCTCATGCTCCAGCATTGTTGGCAGCAGCGCAAAGCCAATACGCAGTACGAATGACACATGGCCCTGACAAGCGCGGTGCGGACCGTCGGGTGTAGAGCCACCGAGAGTGGAGGCAGGGAAAGAGGGCTCTGCCCACCTTGCCAGTTTTTGAAAAAAGCCACAAAAGGGGTCATTGCGACAATCCCTTGTCAGCATGACATTGTGGTGATCTTATTCGGGGTGCACCGCTCTCAGGGGGCATCAACTCAGCAATCCCGGGCGGGGTTGAAACTGTGCCGGAGGAAGGCCCGGGGGGAAAGGGGGTATTCCCAGACACCATGGGACCGGGCGCCCTGCCTTGGAAAAAGGTGGGGCGAATTTTGGCCCCGAATTTTTAGGCGGGGAGGAAGATTTAAAAGGAAAATAGTTTGCTAGTGCCCCCCCCCCGAGCAAAAAAAAGGGAAAAACAAAGCTCCATCTCTCACATGACTTGGGGTGCTCCAAATTTTCCCCCAAAAGATCCCGCATTAAAAGGGCCCTCAAAATTAACAACTTACTGGGCCACCCTCCTGGGTTCCCCGGGACAAAAAAAAACTCCCGCACTTTCCTTCCACCCAAAAAAAAGTAAAAAGCCCGGAAAAAGGGGAAAACCTTTCTGATTGATCCCAAAGGGGGCATCTTTTTGTGGGCGTCTTCACTTCTTTAAAAAGTCACGGTGGGAAAAACTCCACCCCACGTGAAAACCCGTAGAGTCTAAGTAGGCAAACGGGAGCAGCAGCAGCACAGACAAAGGGGGCAGAAGCCCAATGGGGGACCTCTTGGGAAACTTTATTTTTCCACCTCACCAACCATTTCAATGCCCGGGGGACACAAAACAACACCCCCAAAACCACTTTAAAATCAGGTGGGGAAAGACTTTTCGCGCTCAACACCGGGTGTTTTTGTAAAGTGTTCCGGACCCAATAGACTTGGGGGGAAAACCAAAAAGGACAAATGGCCCGAAACGGGTCGCCACGCCATAGACTTTTGTCCTGCCCAGCCCCAGCCCTCATATCTTTAGCACCCCTTTAACACAGCCGGGGGAGTCATTTCAAAACAAACGCATCCCTTTCCACAATAATGTGGAAACGTTTGAAATTTTTCCCCAAATGAATCAAGGGATGGATCTCTGATATGGGTTTTGGGGCCCCAAAAATTTCTGGGCGTCACAGATTTGTTGCTTTTATTTTACATTCCTCTCCAAACAGAAATATCCCCCTTTAAAAAAATTATTTTTTAAAAGACATTTTCTTACGGGAATTTTTTTTTCTCAGTTCCCAAAAGTTCATTTTTTCTGGGTTTTTTTGTAAGGGAACTGTAAAAGACACCAAGGTTTTATGACAAAACCCCAAATTTCCCTTTTTCCCCATTTATCTTTAAAAATTTTTTTTATTGTCAAAGGTTTTTTTGGGGGGATGTTTTCATAAAAAAATTTTTTAAAAGTGGGGTGAAAGTCAAAATTTATAATTTTTTGGGGTCATGTTTCGTGGGGGAAAACACAATAATTGGGGCCTTTGGAACAGAAAATGTGGCTTTTTTTTTGGCATTTCCCCTCCAAATTTTAACAATGGCTGAAAGTCAAATTTATAATTTTTTTTGGGGGCTTTTCCCGAAGAAAAAAGCTTTAATCAAAGGGCCTTTGGGGAAAAATAAAGTTGGTTTTTGAATGGCATTTTTTCCCTCCCCAATTTTTTAAAAGTGGGTGAAATCATTTTTAAAAATTTTTTGGGCAGCTTTCTTTTTAAATGCAGCAATAAATACAGGGCCATTCTAAAAAAATGTTGTTTTTAATAGACAAATTTTTTTCTTCACAATTTCCAAAGTGGCTCATGGGGCATGTTTTGAATTTTTGGGGCATTTTTGGGTTTTACACACTAAACAAAAGGGCCTAATAAAAAATTTTTTTTTCTAACAGACTTTTTTTTTCTTTAAAATTGTCCAAAAAATTGCCAATTGTCCAAAGAATTTTTTTGGGGGATTTTCTGTGACCTGCACAAAAATACAGGTCCAATAAAAAAAAATGTTGGGTTTTTAACAGACATTTGTTCTTCACAAATTTTCAAAATGGGTTTAAGGGGGATGGGGCTGTCAAAAAAAGGAATAGGGAGGGCACGGGGTTAAAGACACATATTTCAAAATATCTTGTTTTTTCAAGATCTTTAACAAGCTATCAATCCGGGATTGGGGACAACCCATTTAATATAATTTTTAAAAAAAAGAAACCAAAAAACATGGGGGTATTTCCCTCCATTTTAAAAAATTTTTTTTTCTAAATTAAACTACTAAAAAACTTTCATTACAAAAAAACTGTTAAAAAAATTTTCCCCAATTTTACAAAGGGGGGTACAAAAACTTGACCAATGAGGGTTTTTTTCAGAAAACATGGAGTTTGGAGCACGGACAGAGAACAAAGGACAGAGACCTTTTCCTCCACAAAGTTTAGTAAAATGAGAAAAAAATGCCAAAAAAAGGGGACCTTTGGGGAAAAAGGAGCCCTTCCCCAAATGAAGCCAATTGGACCCACTCAAACGAAGGGGGAAGCGCTACCCAGGGCTTGAAATGTTAAAAGAGAAGGCGGGTTCTCACACTTCCGCTTCCCACTCGCTTCAAACACGACAGTTTTTTTTTTTCTGCGTCATCAGGGGATTTTTAAACCGAGTGGAATAGATTGGGCGGACGCCACCCGGGGTTCTCACCGCACCCACTGGAACTCCGGCCCCCCGGGGCATGCTGTCACAGGCAGGGATAGTCAATGTCCCATTCAACTAAAAAGGTGGGGAAAGTCCCTTTTTTTTTGGCACTTTTTTTAAAACTGGTTCCATAAGGGGTTTTTTTGGGCATAATGTTGGGGCCAGGACTGTAAAGTCCCAAAGCCATTCAACAAAAGGGGGTTCAGGGAAAGGGAAAATCTCTCCCTTTAAGGGGGAAACACCGAAAAACGGGTTTTAGAGTTTTTTGTTTTTTTCCTTTTTTGCCCTCCCACTTAGCATCTGCATATACTAAAGGGATTATGGGAGAAGGGGGTGGAAGCCCACACGCCCTCCCTTTGGTTTTTTAAAAAATCCCCAATTGAAAAATTTCTAAGTAAAAGGGGGGGGGAAAAGGGGGAAAACAAAAAATCCCACAAGGGCCCTTTTTTTCGGTTTTCTCCTCCCCTTTAAAGAGAGATCTTCCCTTTCCCACTACCCGATGCCTCCCACAAGCCACCATAAACTTCTTTTACTTTTGCACTGAAGAGGGGGGAAAAATCCCGAAACACCCTTGTCGTAGATGAGAGATACGGGGTTGGCTAAAAAATCCTTTTTGCTTTCTCAAACCTTTGGGGCAAAAGCAATTGAGGAATTTCTAAAAACCCAAAAAGGGCCCTGTTTGGGTTCTTTACCCCCTTTTCCCCTAATCCTTTTTGGATTTTGCAGATTTCTAAGTAAGGGCGAAAAGGGGAAAACAAAAATCGACAAACCTTTTGTTCGGGCTCTCCTTTAAAGGGAAAATCTTTTCCCCTTTCCCGAGCTACCCGATTCCTCCCACACAGCCCCCTAAACTTCCCCTACCTGGGACTTAAGAGGGGCAAAATCCCGAAACCCCGTTTTCTGTAGAGAAGATCCCGCTTTTTGGGTAAAAAACCTTTTTCTTTCTCAAAACTCGGGGGGTCCCAAAAAAAAATTGGGATTTGTTACAACCAACCGAGGGGGCTGTGGGCTTCTCAGCCCC
>JAODAL010084468.1:0-10908 GCA_025379985.1 Phyllomedusa bahiana
GCCCGGGCAGTATCCACTGCCCATTCACTTATTTTTTTTTTCACGTCACGTGTGTTTCGTTTGTCACTATTTGTTTTTGGATTTTTGGGGATGCGGTACCCTTCGGGGGGCCCCCCCCCGAGGTCTGGGGGGGAGAATTTTTTGTGGCACAGGTTCCTTTCTCCCCTGCAAACCCCGACTTTTCGGAGGGGCCACCAGGGAAAATTGTCAAGTTGGGTGTGGCAGGCCATTTTGACCCAAATTGAAAGCTTGTAGGTTCCATCTGCTTCGGATGGGCCCCGTCCACTCTTTGGATTTGGCTACCTGACTGCATTTGGGTTTTAGGTTTGGGGTGGCAGCCCATTCCGATCCCGGGTTGTGGTTTTTTGGGTCCGATCTGCTTCCAGTAGGGCTGTTTGTGCAAAACCCCATGCAGATCCCTTCTAGCTCGGTGGGGGAGCATTTTTTCTCTTCTGCCGGCAAAGGGAATCGTATCGTGTATTCCTTTGCGGGTGCCTTCTGCCCGGCGGGGATACGGTTCCGTTCCGGGTTTTATATGGGGGGACCCATTACTTTTTAGTATGGGTCTGCGGTTTTAGCCGTACCCTGATGAAACTGTTTTGTGTGGACTTGTTGCATTTTTTTTGTGCCTTTTGTGTTAGTTGCACGTTCTTAGGGCTTCAAAAAAAAAAAAAAAAAAAACAAGGCGTTCAGACGAGGACCCCCGATTCGCTCCTTTCCTCTTCGGTCCGTTCCAAGATTGAAGGGCAATTTTTTGGTCCAAAAAAACGCAGCAGGGAGCCCTAAAATAAATATGGGTGCAATACTGCTGCTCCAAACCATAAAAACACGCACTGATGTTGGGCACGTGTTGAATCTGTTTAGGATCTGACCGACGCTGCGTTTTTGGATGCGATTTTCTCATCCAAAATGGATCCAAAATCAGATGCAAAAGCGCTGTGTGAACGGGCCCCTTATCCTAAGAGTGACTGGCTTTTATTTAACAAAGGGGGAGGCACTCAAACTTGGTTTTGACACATAGGGGACACTTTTTAGTAAAAAAAAGGGAAAATTAGGTACCCGGCCCCTACGAAGCATTTTTCATGTTATTTCAGACTAAACTCAGACTAAACGCTATGAAGCAAATCAGGTTTTCAAGAAGTGCATGAAGATGAGTTGATTTTGGCTCAGCTTAAGTCTGGTTCACATCTGCATTGGAGGTTCTTTTCGGCCCAATGTCACAGAGGTGGAACAGGACCCCCTTTAAACAGCCCCCAACCAAGCCCCCCAAACGGATCCCATTGATTACAATGAGGCATGTCGGGCTTCTGCCAAGGTGTTTATTGTTTTAGTGGAAAAAGTAGTGCAGGTCGCTGTGCTATTTTTTCTTTCATTCCCAACGGAATCTGAGGATCCGAACAGAACCTCCAATTCAGATGTAGCCCTTACCTTCACAGACAGGCCTCTCTTCTGTTAATGCATAGGGAGGGACTTGTCTAATACTGAGCAGGATGGAGAGGAGCTGCACATCATTGGATTCAGAAAAAACTAGAATAGTCACAAGAAATGTGAAAACTATTAAATACCTCAAAGCCAATTACATATACAAAAACCAAAAGGAGGAAACAAGGCTATAAAACTTAGCTTTTAACCCCTTAAGGGGACCCAGCCCGTTTTGGACCCCCCTGACAAGCCCTATTTTTGAAATCTGACGTGGGCAATTTAAATTTAAATAACTTTTTGCACTTTTACCCATTAGTGATTCAGAGATTTTTTTCCCGTACCATTTGCTTTAAGGTTTGAAAGAAAATTTTTACCTAAATCCTTGTTGTTTGTAAAAATACAAAATTTTGAAAATTTGGAAAAATTTGCGATTTTGAAAGTTGCAAAAATTTTTTCGTGCAAGAAAGATAATTTTTCACCAAAAAATAGTTTTTTCTGCATCTCCCATACCACTATGGGTTTGGGCATCTTTTTTAAAAAAGTTTTTTTTTTTTTTTTTTAAACGACTTAGGGGCTTAAAATTTAGTAGAATTTCTCACATTTTCAAAAAAAAATTGCAATAACATTTTTTTGGGGGGAAACCCCCAGTTCGACTGGCTTTGAGGGGCCCTGCATTTTACATACCCCCATAAGTGACGCCATCTGAAAAAGCCCCCTTAACATTTACCCCCACTATTTGGGAAAGTTTGAAAACCCCTTTAGATATTTTTACAGTAAAAGAATTTCATTTTTTTTGCAGATTTTAAATATTTTCCATTATTCACTGGAAAGGGTAAATGTGACCGGGGGTAAACAACTTAATATCAACCCCCCCCAGGTCGCCGTTTTTAGAATATCCCATATGGGGCCCAGGCATTATTTGGCCAACCATAACCCCAAATAGGAGGACCCCTACTGGACTTGGGGTCCATTTAAATACATTTTATTTAGGCGCCTTTTTCAGGTTTGGGGGACACCCTAAGGTGTTTAAAATTTAAAATAAACACCCCTAAATAAAACCGCATTTTTGGAAATACACCCCTTTTAAGGGAATTTTCCCGGGGGTGATTAAGTAATAGCCCCCCAAGGTGATTCAAAAAAATTTTTTTTAGCTAAGGTGTGAAAAAAAAATTTTTATTTTTTCCAAAAAACTGAAATTTTTTTGTTTAAAATTTTCATATATACAAGGGAAACCCTGGAAAAAAGAACCCTAAAACTTTGAAAAGCAATTTCTCCAAGTTGGGCAATACCCACATGGGGGTGTAAATGCTGTTTGGGGCATGGCGGGGCGAATAAGAAGGGGAGTGTTATTTTGGCTTTTGGAACACAGATTTTGGTGGGCCAGTCGCTTTTCAAAGCCCCCAAAGTAGCAGAACAGGCGAAACCTTCCATAATCGCCCCATTTTGGATTCACACCCAAAGGGATCTCATCTAGGGATGTATTCTGCCTTTAGGCACACAGGTTTCCAATTTTTTTTTAGCATTGGGCAAAGAAAATGGGGGGAAAAACGCATTTCGGTCATTTTTTTTTTGAGTTTCAAATTTTACAGCATTCGCCAGCAGTTAAATGATGTGATAAATTTTTGGGGTCGGTACAATTTCAAAGAATAGATTTTTATATAGTTTTTTTCTGTTTTATTTCTTTTTTCACAGTAGAAACGTCTTAAAAAAGCGTTTTTATGTTTTCCTATTTGACAGCCCCAAACTTTTTTTTTTTTGCTGTGTGCAGAGCTGTGTAGGTTTGTTTTTTGCGGGATAGTTGAAGTTTTTATTGGTACCATTATGGGTGCTATGATGTATGTTTACTTTTTTTTAAAAGGTTTTTTGTGGAAAGTTTTGAACAAAAAACAGAATCTTGGGATGTTTTTTATTTTTATTTTTTATAAGGGCACTGTACGGTTTTTAAAATGACATGGTATCTTTACTCAGCAGGGCAAAAAAATTACACTGATACCCCAAAATTTTTATTTTTTTTTATGTTTCTGCTTTTAACAATAAAAAAAATTTTATTCAACCCGGAAAAAAAAATTTTTTTCATTGCCATAAATCTAGAGCCATTTAAATTTTCCTTTTTCTGTGCTTTGGGGCTGTGTAGGGGGTTGTTTTTTGCGTTTAGTTTTACGTTTTTATTAGTATCATTTTTGGGGACAAAGCTTTTTTTATCGCTTTTTAAATCCATTTTTTTTTTGGGGGCCCGGTGAAGAAAAAACTGCAATCCTTTAGTTTTTTATTTTTATTTTTAAAGGGTACCATCCAATCCGTGATAATTAGCTTTTTTTTGGGGCGTAGATTATGGGGATACCCTTTTAATAGTTTATTTATTTGAAAAACACTTTAAAAAAAAAAGAAAAGTGTTTTTAGTTGTGTAAAAAATATTTTTTGCTGCTATCTTTTTGAGAGCATACATTTTTTTATTTTTTTCCCCTAACAGAGCTGTTAAGGACTTTTTTTTTTGCGGGAGAACTGAGTTTTTTTTTGGGACAACTTTGGCGCTATGGAGTTTTTTGACGTTTTTATTCATTTTTGTGCGTGGGATAAAATTAATTTAATTCTGTTTTTTTTTTTGTTTTTTTTACCCCGTTCACCGTAAGGTTAATTAACATCACTGATTTTATTTTGGGGAGGGCATTAAGCATCGGCGATACCAAATATGGGTAAATTTATTTATTTTTGTTTTTTTGGGGCGAAGGCCCTTTGTAAAGGGGGGAAAAGGGGGGTGTACTATTTTTTTTTTTCGTGTTTTTTTTTTTTACTTGTTTTTCACTTTTTTTTACTTTTTTTCACGTTATTTTTTAACATTTCCCCATAGGGGATTTGAATGAGAAATCTTTAGACCCTGCACACTAACCCTGTCAAAAAACCTATAGGTCCCTTCCCAACATGTTTCGATTCTCCAAAATCGCATCAGGGGAGTGTAGAGATAAACGGAGACCAGGGATATAAGAGGCTATGATGTTTAATTTTTCTTATGCCCAATAACAAAAAAAATGACAAAATAAATCGCCTCATGCATCTGGATATATATACTCACGGTTACCAGATGAGTCAGTTAATGTGTGCTTGGCTAGGGGAGCAAGCAGCATAGCTAAGAGGTGGGTAAAGGCATTCTAAATGCAAACATGAAAGTCTAGGGTAGGGACTAAGAACAAAGTTCAAACACACCAAACGTCCTAAATGAAGAACCAATTGCAAGCTAGTTAACAATCAGAAGGTGTCAGAAGCGGCTCGTCTCTCACCTGTGGCGGGTGTTCCAGCAGTGGCCGGATTCAGTGAGACGCCGAGAGAACACGGTCTATTACCTTAAGACGCGCGCACTGTGGCGCCTAGGTGACGTCACGAACAGTGCGTCCGTGAGACGGTGCTAGGACTCAGATGCGTCCATAGCAACGGCGGCGCATGCGCAGAGACACATACATAACGCATTAAGATGTGTCAGCCTGGGGACAAAGCTGAGTGTGATAGATACACTCAGCAATCCAGTTTAATAACGCAGTTTTTTGGCTAGGGGAGGTAAAATGAATTATCTAAGCAGAGACTCATAGAGGGAAAAGCCAGAATAAAGTAAAACATATATTAAGTTGTGTATGAAAAATTGTGAATAATACACAAAGACATGTACGGGCTAGAGGGTATCCTGTGTGTATCTATATGTTAGATTTACAGTGTTTTATGAAGCATATTACAAAAAACAGCTGAAGTCAAGGTGTTCATTCAAACCAAAGGGAGAAATTGTATTTAAAGTGAATATCCAGAAGCTCTCTCTCTGGAGTTGCAGCTGTTCGATGTTGCCACGTCTAACAGAAAAGGGGATGCGATCAATACCGCACCAGCGTAGACAGTTTACATCACCATCATGCTCCATTCTTACATGACGCGACACAGAAGTGTCCCTAGCATGGATGATGTCTCCCAGATGTTCACCTATTCTACGTCGGAGCTGCCTGGAGGTCTTGCCTATGTATTGTAGGCCACATTTGCACTTTATCATGTAAATGATATGTGTCATTTTACAATTGATAAAGTGATTGATATCAAAATTTTTCTTATTGTATTTGTCTGAAAAAGTCATAGTCTGAATCATGAATGGACAAAAAGAACAATCTCCACAACGGAAAGAGCCATTCGGCCTTCGTAACCAGGTCTCCTTCTTTGGGGAGACATAGTGACTCCGTACTAGGAGATCGCTGAGATTTTTCCCGCGTCTATATGTGACCGAGGGGTAGGTACCTATATGATCCCTTAAGTCCGGATCCATCATAAGGACATGCCAATGACGGTTAAGAGACTCACGGATAGTTGGAGCTGCTTTGTCAAAAGTGCCTAGGCGTATGACAGATTCAGCAGAATCCTTCTGAGAATGCCCCACTGTGAGTTCAGTCCGTTCACTTGCAAGTGTTTTTTTGTATGCTTGTCTCAGAATGAATTCAGGATAGCCTTTCTCCAAGAATCTCTGTCTCAGAATACCTGCCTCTCTCTTGAAATCACCTAACTGCGAACAGTTGCGTCTCAAACGTAGGTACTGTCCTCTTGGTATGCCCCTTTTAAGAGGAGTTGGATGGTTGCTCTCCCATCGCAACAAAGAGTTGGTGGCTGTAGGCTCCACTTTGTTTTTTGGAAATCATTACATCCAAAAAGGGTAAGGTGTCACCCCCAAATTCAAAGGTAAATCTTAAATTAAATGAATTAATATTAAGATGTTGTATCATGGTGACAAATTCGTCCCTTGTGCCATTACATGTGATAAGGATATCGTCGATAAATCTAAGCCATAGACCAATCCTATCAGAGAAAGGTGGAGGGTTATCACCAAAGACGGTGGACGCCTCCCACCAGCCGAGGTATAGATTCGCATAGGCCGGGGCACAAGCAATGCCCATGGCGGTCCCTTATGCTGGTGGATGACTTACGGGTCAAACAAAAAATAAATTTTCTAGTCAGAACAAAACTCCAACAATTCGATAAAACAATAGGATTGTGCTAGATGAATTGTCTACCACATAAGGACAAGAACTATTTAACTGCCTCAAAGCCCAGATAGGGTGTGGGATAGACGTGTATAAAGATTCTACGTCGATGCTAACCAATGAAGTCTCAGGATCTAAGGTAAGACCATCTAAACGTTTGAGTAGGTCTGTAGTGTCCCTAATGTAGGAGGGCAAGGATTCTACAAACGGTGCTAGGATGTGATCATATAGTCCCACAATTTGGACACAGGCGCAATATTTCCCGTGATCTGGGGCGTCCCTTTAAGGGAGTCGTCCCTATGTACCTTAGGCAAGGCATAAAAGGTTAGCCACGTAGGGGGGAACTTAGATACAGAAAATATATCATGTTTATCAATTAGTTGCACATTCCTTGGCATTTGTCACTGAGACTGATCCAACTGAAAGGATTAGTCGGAATCTAAGTTAGTATGGTTATAGCAGGATTTATCGGACAAGAGTGCATAGCACATGTCACGATATTGATTATGATTTAGGATGACAATGTTCCCACCCTTCTCCGACGGTTTTATACACATATCATGTCTTTTCTTAAGGTTCACCAAAGCCCGATGTTCTAGTTTGGAAATATTGGCCTTAGATGTGGTTTTAATTTTAGTTAGATCTTTTAGTACTAATTAAAAAAAAACATTGACACAGGATACATCACTAACCGGTGGCATTTTTGTACTTCTGTTCTTGAGATCTGTGAACGGCCCCTTGCCTAAATCGTTCTGTTGAACTTCAGACAAGCCAAATAATAATCTGACATCCTCTAGCATATCAGGAGAAATGCCAAGAGCTGCACTTTCTTTCTTCTGTTGAATAGAAAAATATTTTTTCCAATGTAGTTTTCGTGCAAGTAGATGAAGGTCTTTAAACCATCTAAAGGGACTAAACCCTGTAGTGGGTACAAAGGATAAACCTTTGGCAAGGAGTTGCATTTCTTCTGTGGTGAGGTTCTGACCTGAGAGGTTAATGATTTGAGTGTTCAAGCTACCTTTGTCTGATACTACTGACAATGTAGCTTGTTCACTAGTCAGACTCGATATGACGGAGTATTTATCCGTTCCCTCAGTTGATAGGGGTTGTGTGCGTCTAAAAAACGCGGATTATTACCCCTGTTGTTACCTGTCCCCCTTCTGCCTCTAGGGCCACGAGAGCGTCCCTGAGATCTAGAACGTGTGGGATTCGTTTCTTTTTTCAGAGTCTGAAAGGTCCGTCTTGGTTGATGAAATACCTGTCTGATTCTCTCTATTAGGATTTCTCTTAGTTAAACAGGTGTAAACCCTGTTCTCACGAAAATCAGCCAGATCACGTAGGAACTGACGATGCTTTCTATCCTTTAGGTGGTATTGAAAGCGTTCTATCTGCACTTGTAACTGTTTTTCTTTTTGCACAAATTCAGGTTCACCTGCAAATTTCTGAATTTGTTCAATCTGTTCTTTAAGTTTGGAGTTTAGTGATTCCAAAGTCTTTTTTTCTTCCTCTAGTAAGAGCGTCAATAACTTAAGAGAACAGGTAGTTACCTCTTTCTCCCAATTATTAGAGAACTCTGATGACTTATTGCAGCTTGAAGGAGTGAGTGTTATCCTAAGGCCTCGTGGAACTATGTTGTTAGTGATTTAATGTTGTGGCTCTTTCCACTACCACCATGATGGCCACCTGTTCTGTATAAGAGCTTTGTTTAATTCTTGAAACAATAGATAAAGTAGGGAAAACCTGATATTGTATCAATGGTTTGTCTGAGAATACCTCTTTAGAGTCAATGCTCCATTGCTCAGTGCAGGGGCCCTGAGCAAGGAAACCTGCCATACCGTGAAAACTAAATACGGACAGAACTAGAATAGTCACAAGAAATGTGAATACTATTAATTACCTCAAAGCCAATTACATATACAAACCATATGGAGGAAACAAGGCTATAAAACTTAGCTTTTAATAAGTAAGTATAAAAAACTACAATAACGCCCTCTAATAAAATCTAGAAAAATGGAGGCTCACCAAATGGGAAACATGGGACATATATTACTTTATCCTATCCAGGACCCTAATTGGCAGGAACTTTAGTCCCTTGCTTGGTAGCAACCAAAAACAGGAAAAATCGCGCCAATAAAGGCGGTCCTGTGGCAGGAGCCTGACCTGCAAACACTAACCCTGTCAAAAAACCTATAGGTCCCTTCCCAACATGTTTCGATTCTCCACAGTGCCCGCTTCTTAAGGTAATAGACCGCGCTCTCCCGGCGTCTCACTGAATCCGGCCACTGCTGGAACACCCGCACAGGCGTCCGTTCTGGCCCTTTCTGATTGTAAGTTATGCATTGGTTCTTAATTTAGGATTTTTTGGGTGTGTTTGAACTTTTGTTCTTTGCCCCTTACCTTGGTTTCTTTTTCTTTTAGTGCCTGTACCCGCCTTTTATCTATTGCTTGCCCCCACTCATGCACACATTACGACTTTTGGGTAACCGTGAGTTTATACCCAGATGATGAGGCGATTTTTTGTCATTTTTGTTTTTGGGCTTAAAGATTTTAAATATAGCCTCTTTATCCTGTTGGTTCCCTTATCTCTACTCCCCTGATTGTTTTGGAGAATCAAAACATGTTAGGAAGGGACCTATGATTTTTGGCAGGGGTTGTTTTGCAGGGGCAGGCTCCGCCGGACCGGCCCCATTGGGGTGATTTTCCTGTTTTGGGTTTTAGGCTAGGGCCTTATTCCGCCAAATTTGAGTCTTGAAGGATAAAGTAATTTCAGTCCCCTGTTTCCCATTTGGTGAGCCTCCATTTTTCTAGATTTTTTTTAGAGGGCTTTTTTTTAGTTTTTTATACTTGCTTTAAAAGCTAAGTTTTATAGCCTTGTTTCTCCTATGGTTTGAATATGGATTATTTCCAGGCGCAGCATTTTCCTTGTACCCGACTCTAGGTGTTACATTTCTACTCTAGCACACTGGCAAAATTCCCCTTTTAAGGTATATTTATTTCAGAAAGCCGGGGTTTTAACAACGACTATGTGGGTTTGTACTATGTTCAAGATAAGACACAATGTATAAAAAAACATATAAAAATACTAAATTAAAAGTTAAAATTTATAAAGGCTCATATACCGAAACGTCGTCGATTCAAAATCTGTTGGTCCGCAATAATCCCACTTCATAACATACTTTGTATATTTAGTTTTGTTATGACAATAGTGCTATATCTTGAAACTAAGTGCAAACCCACTATCTGTTGTTATAACCCGGCTTTCTGTAAATAAATATACCTCCCTGAAAAGCATTTCTTGCTGGTGTGCGGTGGATTTATTACTGATTCAGTTAAGAACTCATTTGGGCTTTCCATTTATTAAAAGCAATCGATTTCCCCAAACCCCTTTTGGGGTGATAAAACCCTTTATATACTGTTTCTGTACATGTTCTAAATCTGAATGCCAGAAAACTTTTTGCTGTTCGGGGCAGGGCAAATGACTGACAGGTTCCCTTTAAGGCAAATTACTTTTGCATCAAAAAATTCATTAAAACCTTTTCCTCCATTTAAATTTTTAGATATTATAGGGGGGAACCCCGGGATTAAATCAATGGGGGCCCGAAAAGGGGCCCCCTGAGTTTTTTAACGGAAATTTTGGCCCCCGCTATTATTTTTAGCTTTCTGTTCTTAAGATAGAACAAAAAACTATAAATGACAATGTAGCTATGAGCCGAACCTAAGTGGATATTTGGTTTTTTTGGGTGCAGCTTTATCAATGTTTTTTCAATTTTACATAAACTCTGTATATTTGGTTTAAAGCAGGGAGACCATTATTTCCTATTCTGGTCAATGCCCATCTTCCACAGCCCCCTCTAATGCCTGTGGCTGTGCAGCAATCACAAGCCACTGCTGGCTCTATACCGATACCACAAGCACCACTAATATTGTGCCCAAGGCGACTGTCCCCGCCCAAATTTAAATTTCTCAATAATTTTGGTTTCCCTTTTACCAACTTATGCACAACAAGCTTACTTGCCAACTCTCCCTATTTTTAATCTCCGGTTTTTGGGAAGTGACGGGGGGTTTGGGGGGGTTGAACCCCCCGGGGAAAGTGGGGGTTTTTTGGTTTTAAACACAGGGGGGCAGGGGCCCTGTTCAAAAAACTGGTTTTTGAACTATGATGGAAATGAAACAGGACTTTGGTTGAAGTCACAAAGGGGGGGTTTTATGCCTCGGTTATTCCCTGGGGGGAAAAAGCGGGAGGGGAGGAATTTAAAGGAAAATTTTAAAACTCAGAAAAGTTTAGCATGTAATTTAAAGATCTTTCCCGGAAACAAAAGCCCTTTCGATTTTTCTGAGCGGAAAAAATAGAACAAACCCAAATTTTGGAATAAAACGGGATTTTCCCAGCATGTTAGGTGCTGGGCTAAAAAATAAAAACTTTGTTTTTGCTGCAAGCTTTGAGCTTTACTTTCCATCATGCTCAGGGTTTTTTTTATAAAAG
>JAODAL010084469.1:0-10908 GCA_025379985.1 Phyllomedusa bahiana
TACTAGGGCAAAGGCAAAAAAGCCCACAAGATGCTGGAAACCCCACTTTTAAAGGGAAAGGTTTGGTGAACTCTATGCCACAGGCCCTGAGGGGAGGACGGGAACCCTTTTTTATGACCCAAAGTCTATTGCCAAAAAATTTTTTTGGGTTAAATTCCTAAAAATTTTACTCCCCACCTTCTGGGAAATTTCGAGGATGGGGAAAAACCCAAAGGGGCTCATTTCCGGGAATTTTTTTCAAACTTTTTCCCCCCAGCCCACTTCCACAAAAGGGCCCCGGCTTCCCCCTTTAAAGCACCTTGGAACTGGGTGAAAATTTCTAGAGGTGTTTTAAAAGGGTCTTCCCCAGGGAAATCGCCAGGGCCGGATGGGTTTCCTTACAGGTATTTTAAAGTTTTTTTCTGACATTTTAGGGGCCCCCACAAGATCTCCCCTCTTTCAACTCCTTTATTTAGAAGTTCGCCGATCAGCAGCTCTATGTCCCCCTTCCCCTCCCCTCATACACAAAGGGGGGCAAAGAACCCCGCGGAAAAGGGCGACTAAAGACTCATAGCCCTCCTGAACCCCCGACAAACAAAAAATTCAAACCCAAAATTTTTGGGTAATCGATTGGGGATATGGGGTAACCCCCCAGTTGATCAACAAAAAACCCGTGGGATTTTGGGCCCCTAAAACATATCGTAAATCCCCCTTCTGGAAAAACCATCCTCCCCTCATCGGGAATTTTCATTCCCCCAAAAAAACTTTTTAAAAACCATCCCCCGTAGGGGAACTAAAACCCGAGCCCACGTAACTGCAAAACCCTTTGCACAAGATTTTGAAGCAGAACGTTGCAAGATTCGAAAAAGACTTTAAAACAAAAAGCTACCTTTAAGGGTTGTTTTTTCCAGAGCGGAAATTAAATTTTAAGGAAAAAGCCCGGGGGCGACTGTTTTTTCCCCCTCCGATGGGACCAAAGTCAGATTCCCATTCACAATTGAAATTTGGTCTTTGGGCCATATTCCCCAATTCCAAACAAATCAAAACAAATTTTTTCCCAAAATGCCCTTTCCCAAAAATTTTGGGAAAGGAAAGATTTCTTGGAACCCGTTTTAACAAAGGGTTTGAATTTGGGTTTCCCCGAAAACCCCAACATTTTGGAAATATTCTATCTCCAAATTTAAATTTTAAACCCCGAAAACTACATCTACTTGGCTTAAAACATGTGGAAATTTTTTAAATGTGGGGGCTAATCCCTTTGCAAAGTGCCAATTCGTTCATTTTAACCCCCCCGTTCAAAAATAAGGGGGAAAGGGACAAAGGAGTATAGGAAACCAAAAAATACAAAAAATTGTAATACATACTAAAGTAGTATATCTAGCAAAAATCACAATTTTTTAACCTTCAATTTTATTTGGCCCGTAAAACCTCTCGAAAAATAAAAAATAAAAATTTCCCGAGCATTTAAAAAGAAAATCACAAAAAATGGGCCCTTCGTAATCGCTCCATCTTTCCATGCACTTTCCCTGATATTCAAAAAAAATGGAAAAATAGAGGCTTTAATATTTTTACTGTATAAAAAAAAATCACTAGGGGCCCCCTAGAAAGGGGGAGAAAAACCAAAAAAAACCTACAGACCGTTTTTGGGGGGCAAATTTTTGATTTTTTCTTTTAAAAACCCGGGGGGGGGGGGGGGGGGGGGGGTGGGGGGGGGACCCAAGGGGGGCCCTTTAATTTCAAAACGCGAGATTCCCTTTTTCCCATTAAATTAAATTAAATTAAATTAAACTTTAAAATTTTTGCTGTTCCCGGTAAACATTTTCAGACATAAAAGGAAACCCTTTTTTCATTTTTCATTTTTTATCTTTCCATTTTTTCTTATGCATTTGTCTGTTCTTTATCTCCCCTTACAAACATATATTTCCTGCAAGTATTTATTGGGGATTTTACTTTTATTATTATTTGGTATATGCCAACCCAATTTTTTAAATTTTTTTTTAATGTTTTTCTTTCTTTAAAATGGAGATTTTTTTAGTTCTTTCCAAATTTTGTATTGCTTCATGTTAGATAACTGTATTTCACTTGTATGCTCCTCTTTTTTCTCTGTGTTCCCCTGTCCCCCCCCTGACTTTTTTACAATTTCCCATTTTTTCCTTTTTTTCTGACCCTTGCACGGGATCATTTTTCGCATATTTTTATTAAACATAAAATTTTTCAGAAAACGTTTGCATCTGTGCTTTTTGGTTTTTCATGGGGAACTTCAAAAACTTCTTTTGGGTTTTTTTTTATCCGCATGACTTCCGTTTTCACTCGGGCAGTGATGGGGTCTATTTTGCGCTTTTTTCTGCCCTTTTCCAGGCTTTTTTCCCCGGTTTCCGGCAGTGCCATTGGGCATGACGTCATTTCCGGGTTTTTTTTTTCCATAGCGTCCGGAAGTCACTAGGCGGTTTTGATCTTGGAGTTTCCCCGTAACAAAAGGTGAGTTTTCCCTGTTTTTAATTTTTTTTGTAGGTTTTATAAATTTTACATGTTTTTTCACCCTGTGGTAAACAAAAGAGAAGGGTGGTTTTCCGCAACCCCAAAAAAGCTTAGCACGGGACAGACTTTGGTTTGCTGCTTTTTTTTAAAAATTATTCAATAAAAGCTGAATTTTTAAACGTATACTGGGGTTTGCCCTCGTTTTTGCTGTCACCTGCCTTCCTTTACTAAAAGCACAAGCTCTCCTCGGAAGTTTTCCCTGCACAAGATGGAAACCCCCGACTGCTTATACTAAAATTGGGGAGCTGGCTTCAAATCTTTTGTAGGGATTTTTTCCCCTGTCGCCCAAAGGGGGGGACAACCCAAACCCGCACCATTTTACCTAATTTTAAAAACCTGAAACGCCCCCGCTCAAGCAGGCCCCTTCCCTCAGTTTTTGATGCGGGGAAGGCCTTTGATCGCCCTTTGGGGGCCAATTTTTTTTTGAAACCTTGTCCCGGGTTTATGGGTTTTAAAAAGGACCGTTTTTTGGGGGCTATCAGGAACCTATATTCCTTCCCCCCCAGGGAGCAAATCAAACTAACCCCCTCACATTTTTGGAGGCTTTTCAGATTAGAAATGGGACCCCGGCAGGGGGTGCCCCCATCTCCCCTCCTCTTTTTCCCTATTCCCTCCCAGCCCCTACAGCGCCATCAGGGTTTTAAACCCCGACATAAAAAGGGGGGTTTAGGGGAAAAATAAGGAATTTAAAAGCTTTCATTGTTTGCAGATGAATCCTATTTACCCTGAAACCAAAATTACACCTCCCAAAACCCGCCTGCAAGCCCGCTGGAGCGATTTGGAACGGGAAACCATATATATTTTTACGCCACTAAAAAATGGAGGCCCTCCTTAAATTTAAATTTTCCCCCCGAGACCGCTCTTTGTCCCCCTTTAAAGGGCAAAATTTTGAGTGCGTATGATACTTTTTGGCAATATAAAATGTAAAATTTTTCTTCAAAAATTTAAAAAAATAAAGCCCCTGAGCATTAAATACATAAATCAAAAAAAACATAAAAGGCCAATGAAGAAATGGCGCATTGATAACTACTAACTTTGACGAGTCACGGGGTTTCTCCACAACCGGTGTAAACGTTAGAGCACTCGCCCCGACAAGGGCGACCCCTAACCCGGGTATAGGGGCTTACCCTCTAGACTCAAGTCTACCCTTACGTGGTGATCAACAGAGTCTGTATGATCACCACTAAGGGTAAGACTTGAGCCCTAGAGGGTAAGCCCTATACCGGTTAGGGTCGCCCTTGTCGGGCGAGTGCTCTAACGATTTACACCGGTGTGGAGACCCCCAGACTCGTCAAAGTTAGAAAGTTATCAATGCGCCATTTCTTCATTGGGCACTTATATTGTTTTTTGATTTATGTATTAATGCTCAGCGCATATTATTTTAAATTGTGAAGTTAAAAGTTAAATTTTATATTGTCACACAAGTATCATACGACCACTCCATTTTTTGGTTCTTCTGTTTATGTGCGATGGAGTAATTACCTAATGCTCAACTAATTATTAGGGATAAGTTCCTTTTTTCCTTAAGGACAATTTCCCATATCAGTGGCAAACCCAGTCTCTTAAATATCTGGGCACTCGTATTACAGATAGATTTAGCTCCCTCTACCAGGCTAACTTCCCCCCACTATTTAGAGACTTGAGGTCACTTCTTCAAAAATGGCATTCCTTACCCATCTCCTTTTTTGGTAGAATAAGCACGGTGAAGATGTCCATTCTACCCAGATTACTATATCTGTTTGAGACCCTCCCTGTGGCGGTACCTCTTGAAGGAGCTTAAATCGTTACAGGCGGCGTGCCTATGCTTTATTTGGGCCCAAGGAAGGCATAGAGTTGCAAAAGAAATTATGATGACCAGCAAGCAGAAAGGGGGGTTAGCAGCACCGAACCTGATCCACTACTATTGGGCCGCTCATCTCCGCCGTATCCCGGCATGGGCAACTCTCAGGTCATATTCAAAATGGATGGAGGTAGAAAAGCTCTGGTTGGCCCCCACCCACCCCAATGCCTTCCTGTGGCATTCTCGCCCTGTTCCGGGGGGTGCGGACTTATTAGGTCCGATGAAGCACACCATTCAGATATGGCGCCATTGCAAGGACAGATTTCAGCTAGCTTCGCCGGCATCGCCTATGACCTCTTTTCTTTGTACCCCACTCCTTCCCACTAGCTCCTAGGGTTATTTTGCTCGACCATGGCTGGGGCGGGACATGTTTCACTTTGGGGACATTTCGCAGTTCAGAGATAGGAAGCTGCGCCCCTTTGAGGATCTACAGAGGGAACACCTTCTCCCACAAAGCTCTGGGTTTCATTATCTCCAGATCCGCCATCTCCTCTTTTCCCTGTATGGGACGAACGTCCTTTCCCCTCCCACCCCCTTTGAATCTCTCTGCAAATCGGGGTCATCAACATAAGGGCTGATCTCAGCAATCTATTATCTCCTGGGTAACCCCCACACAGAGGAACCTGCGACTCACGGATACATGGAGAAGTGGGAGAGATATTTAGGCAGACCTATATCCCTTTCTACCTGGCAATCCATTTGGAAAGCAGCAGCCAAGTCTTCGACATGTGTGGTCCAAAGGGAAAATCTATATAAGATTCTTTTCTTTTGGTACCACACCCCTGATCTGCTACACAAATGGTTCCCGCACACCTCGCCCACCTGCTGGAGATGTCAGTCGGCCATAGGGACTCTCCCACATATTTTCTGGGATTGCAGGGAGGTGCAGCCATTTTGGAGGCAGATCAAAGACCTACTACATGAGATCCTGGGGGTAACACTCCCGTTGGACCCTTAGGTATTCCTACTTAGTGGCCCAGTCAGGAACCTCCCTAGGGACGTGGCTAGGTTCATGTTGAATGTCCTTACGGCAGCTAGGTGTTTTAATTGCGGCCAGGTGGAAGCAGACTGTTGCCCCTGGGAGAGCTGATCTGATACACAAATTGAGAGAAATGTGTCGGGTGGAACAATTAACAGCCTCCCTTCAGGATAATATGGACCTTTTTGACAAAACATGGTCTGCATGGGACACCTACTGGGCTACGCAACCGTCATAACAATACCCACTATGAATCCACGACCTATCTGGGATGATTATTAGTGACTCCCCCCCCCCTTTTGTGTATCCTCCCCACCAGTCTTAGTCTTGTCCTGTCTTCGCTGTCCGTTCAAAAGATCTTCTATGTGTCTTAATATCCCTTGTGAAATGGTTTTCAACATTCAGGTGACCCATTTCTGCCTATTGTTATCATAGATCGATGGCATGGGTAACGTCCAATAACCATGCAATATTTTCCTTGTTGTTCTATATGATAGTATATTGTTACTGCTTACTACTGATGAACATTTTTTTTTGTGTGAAAAATCATACTAAAAATTTACAGTTTAAAAAAAAAAGAATGCCAAGAAAAAGGGCACCTGGGTGGAACAGGAGCGTTAACCACCAGTATTTCCAAGTGAAGCTCAATTGGTCCGCACTCATATGGAGGGGCAAGCGCTACCCAGGTCTTGACTGTGTACTGAGGAAGACTGGAGGTCTAACCTCACACTTCCGCTTCCGCACTCTGCTTCAGCACGACTGTTTTCGTTGCTGCGTCATAAGGGCATTTTTACCGTGTTAATAGGTATACGGACGCCAGCCTGGGCTCTCACCGCATCCACTGTAACTCCGGCCCTGGCTGCTGAACCTGCGTGTTAATAGATGACGGACGCTAGCCTGGTCTCTCACCGCACCCACTGTAAGTCTGGCAGCTGAACCCCCGTGTTAACAGATGGCTGACGGCAGCACTGGCTCTCACCGTTAGGAGAGCTTCAAATTTCTCTAAAAAATCAGATTTTAAAAAAGGTGATTTCTGTGAGGTTAAGTAGTGTCAAAAAGGGCCCCATGTCTGGACACAAATTGCACAATTTGAGGCTTAAAATTTTCTGGGCTGGAGTCACTATGGGGTCGCATCATTTGATCTCCAGAGGAGTCTGTCCTTAATCAATGAAGAAGGATTTGGAGGAAAAATAAAACCATTGAATTGATTGGCTGAATCAGTCTCAGAAGCTAGGAGGGCAAATGTCTTCTCAACTAAGAAGTGTTTTGGGGATGATTAGGACATTTGTATTACTTATGGGTGTGCGGACGAATTAACACATCTACACGTGTAAAAAATACCTTTAAAAACTGCAGGGAGAGTGTATGTTGTATGTTTTCACACTTGAAAAAAAAGCAAAATGGTAATAATGTAAAACTATAAATAAAACTTACCTAAATAAATTCTGTAAACAAATGTCAGTTACCAAAAAATATACTAAATGAGAGTCACTGTACAAAATAGCATAGTGCCACTTTGTGATCTGTAGGTCAAACAGGTTTAGGGCTCATGCTGTGGCCCAGGACAGGTATAGTCTATGTCCATTTTAAATTATATGGTGGTTGAAAGACTCCTATTTCCGGCACTTTTTAAATGTGGGGGTCATGCAGGTTTGGGGCTCATGCTGTGGCCCAGGACAGGTATAGTCAATGTCCAGTGAAACTAAAATGGTGGTTAAAAGACTCCTATTTCCGGCACTTTTTAATCTGTGGGTCAGACAGGTTTCTGCGGTACAGGACAGATATAGTTAATGTCCAGTTCAACTAAAATGGTGGTTCAAAGACTCCTTTTCCCAGTACTTTTTAATCTGTTGCTCAGACAGGTTTATGGTCATACTGCGGGTACAGGACAGTTATAGTTATTGTCCAGTTCAACTAAAATGGGGGTTCAAAGACTCCTTTTCCGGCACTTTTTAATCTGGGGTCATGCAGGTTTGGGGCTCATGCTGCGTTCCAGGACAGGGATATTCAATGTCCAGTTCAAGTAAAATGATGGTTCAAATCATACTGCCTTCTGGCACTTTTTAATTTGTGGGTCATGCAAGTTTAAGGGTCATGCTGTGGTGCAAGACAGGGATAGTGAATGGTCTGTGATTTTTTTTTCTGTGGCTTTTATAACCTAATTGTCTTGCCTAAGATGTAGCACGTATACAGTTTGCTGTTGTGGATGTTAATTCCAGCTTCTCCATCCCTGTTTGGGTGTAAGAATGAAGGTGTTGTTCCTCTCCCATAGAATTTAATGGTCATCGGCGATAATCTATTATCGACTATCAGATATCTTATTGTAATTGCCGATATTGACTATCGACCCGATGACAGTAGTCAACGTAATCGCTCATCACTACTCCCTGAGTCAATGCCATTATGGCAAAACCCAATTTATATAGTTTTTTGTGTTGTAGGGGGTTTTATTGTGTAGAACAATATTTATGCATCGCTATCTTCTGATTTTTTAATTTTTCCATAGAGAGAGAGCATTTTTTAGGCTTTTGGGTCACTAGGGAGAGCATCGGCATCCACAATCTTGTCACGGCAGTGTCGTATTGTACGAGCTGAGAGAGGTGGCGTAATCCATAGCACTCTATGAGAGCTATGGATTATCGTAATTATGTTGCGCATTTCCTCGCGTATTAAGTACAGTACGCCGCAAAATACGTGACGAAATGCACTCCAAAATAAGCCGTGTGAATATACCCTTAACATACAAAAGCAAAAATAAACTTTCACAAGAGATTTAGATCAAGTTAGTGATCTATGCTTAACATGTACACTGGGAAAAGCTTGCAGTTTATAATCACACTCATAGGGCTATATTAACTTGACAGAGGCTAAAAGATAATCCTTATGGCATCCCCGTGGATGTTATACAACTGTATATCCCAAAAGAAAAAGTATGAAATAGTAGACTACACAATTCCAGAGAACAGTATACAGTAAAAAAAATCATATCCTATATTGCAAAGTATATGTTTTTTAATTAACCCTGTAGTGCACCATGACATAAGTCATGTCAACATTAAGGAGTATGGAGGGGGCTCTCTCACTGAGCCTACTGCATACGCAACAGGTGCTGGCTGTTAGATACAGCTAACACCTGCTGCTAAAAGCATGGATCGATCTCTGCTGTTTAATTATTTAGATGCCATAGCACCATTTCCCAATAATATAGAGGCAACAGTTGCAATCACTGCGGCTGCGGCATCTTAATAGATAGGAAACAGGGCTGTGTACTGTTCCTCCACCTGATCCACACCCTAAGACAGGATCACGAGGCCTTGCCATGGCAACCAGAAGCCTAATTAAACCTTTCGTGGCTACCATTTTACTGGTCATATGTCTTCCTTCCACGTCTGTAAAAGTCGGATCTATTCAAACAAAACATCATTTATCCCGTAGGGTAAAATCCGTACAAGAAGAAAAATTACCAACACCAAAAAAATTATTTTCATGTCCCCAAAAAATTTGAATAAAAATTGATCAAAAAGTCGTGTGTATCCCAAGAGCCCTCACTCAGGTCCATAGATGAAGAAATAAAAAGTCATTGGTCTCAGAATATGCTGCTGTAGCAATAATTATAAAGTACTAAAACATAACAGAAACTCTATACATTTTAGTATCATTGAGATTGCACCGACCTGCAGAATAAAGGTAACATGTCATTTATAAAACATAGTGAAATCCATAAAAATGTAACCACTGCAAAAATGGTGCAATTAATTTTTTTCACATTTCACCCCACTTGAAATGTTTTCTGTGTTTGCAAGTACTTTATACGTGATGGTAAATGGTATCATTAAGAAGTACATTTTGTCCTGCAAAAAACAAGCCCTCATATGTCTATATGTTTATATAAGGGGTTTAAGTGGATCCCAATGAGTGACAAATGTTACTATATGTTTATAATTCACCACAAAGAAATTGCCTTTACAGTGCAGAATGACCAACTAATAAGGTACTAATCCACAGCTGAAGATCCAAATTAGCATTATAGAATTTAACTTTTAATAATAAACCAGTTAAAATAACTACTGTGCCAGTTAGCTAGAATGTAGTAAATACTTAGGTATTCAGGTATAGCATGTTGATATCTCATTGTCTTTTGTTTTGACCCACTTTTACAGGTACATCCAGCTCAGAGAAAAACTTTGTTCTGTCCAGTCACTGAAGACCTCCAAAAGTCACTCTTCTGTAGCTTCTACAGTGGCCAATATTGTAACAACTTTCTATAAGTTAGGTGTCAGGACCCACTCACCTGGGCAGTCTCTTGCTTGTGAGATGCAACGCTCTGCACAGGTTAATTTATCTGGCCTGTGTCCACACCCTGGGATATTGCCCTGCTTGGGAGCTCAGGAGTGACAGTTCTACAGCCACTCCTAACAGAGAGTGTGTCACACAGGCCAATAGGAGGTGTGGTGTCAGGCACTGACACAGGCACTGACACCACACCAATCAGCTACAGGGGGGTGTCTGGGCACACCATTTAAACCTCCTCTATTCCTTCCTGCTTTGCCTGTGAAAGGTTCTCCCTGCATGTTTTCCCCTGTTTCCAAATTGTGTGTTCCTTATTACCTGACTTTGGCTCTTGTTCTTGACCTCGGCTCGTATCCTGATTCGTTACCTCGTTCCTGACAATGTTCTGACCCCTGGCTTGTTTTCTGGTTATCCTTCCATTTTCCGATTTGTGGCCTGACGTTACCTATCTGTTGCAGACTTGGACTGTCTGACCTTTCTGTCCCCTGATGGGCCCTGCACCTAACAGCGTAAGGACTGCTGCCTCGTTGGGGGCTTCCACTAGGGCAGTTCATCAAGTAGGCAGAGACAGTGGGCTGGGGTTCAGTCAGGGTTCACTGTACTTCCCTTGATGTGACATTAGGCCTATCTTTTCTTTAGTCTACCAACTATTGTATGCTCTCTTCATGTTGAATTACCTCCTGAAAAGGGCAATCCCACTCCCATCCTCCCCTTGCTGTCTGAATCTTTATGGGACTCCCACACCCAACAGCTTCTCCACTTGTACTGTTTAACCCCCTGCTCTGCTGTTTTAAATGTAATGGTATGTTTCTCCCTGTTAAGCATCACTCCCATCCTCCATTTGCTGTCTGAATCTTTATGGGATCCCACACCCAACAGCTTTTCCCCTTGTATTGTTTAACCCCCTGCTCTGCTGTTTTAAATGTAATGGTATGTTTCTCCCTGTGAAGCACCACTCCCATCCTCCACTTGCTGTCTGAATCTTTATGGGACTCCCACACCCAACAGCTTCTCCACTTGTATTGTTTAACCCCCTGCTCTGCTGTTTTAAATGTAATGGGATGAAATTTTGCTATAATAACTTTGTTTGCATCTCCTACTTTAACAAGAGCCTCTATGCCTACTTTTCCCACTTGCAAATCTCCTTCTACTCAGTAACATCCCCCACCCCTCCCACCTCTTTTTTCACACCTGATAGCGTTTTAAGATAGATACATATAAGAGCACATGTTAGGTCGGTTTGACCCCGGGCAGTGAGCAATACCATTAAGTGTTTTTAATT
>JAODAL010084470.1:0-10908 GCA_025379985.1 Phyllomedusa bahiana
CTTTTGGGTTTGGCCCTGTCGCGACCCCACTGTATATCACCGGATTTTATCATGGTACCCCCGATAAAGTGTCAAACTGCTGCCACCAGTTGTGATGTGAGATTGCCAAATACGTGCCCCAGATATACCTTTGTTTGTTTAAGCCCTTTTCCCTTTTTTTTAATTAAAGGGGGTTTTGCCGCTACAATGATTGGGTTTAAAAAAAAATCTTTAAAAAAAAAGAGCTTGCAATATATTTTCTTTAAAAATGTCCTACTGATTTTGATTTATCCGGGGAGTGGAGTGCATCCCCCCTCAAATCACTAACCCACTGACTGTTTTTTTTTATTCACTGGTGCCAGTGCGGGTGATCATCCTTTCAATAAGGTTGAGCCGGCCCCCTCCTCACAGTTTGATGCCACTTATGATGCTTCGTAGGGAGGGGGGGCTTCTTGTCTGTGTGGATTATCCCTTTGTGTCCCTGCCCCCTCCGCTCTTACACAGTTGAGGAGGCAGGGGTGAGGCATCTGTGGTCAGTAGGTGAAAAAAGTGAATGTGTTACATAATCATATGCACTGTGGAGATTTAAACTAATAAACAGATAGGGGGCAGTGAAGGGTTATACCCCTCTTTCTCTGCTGTATTAATAAACCATTGTGATTACGAACACATTTACGCTGCCCTGTGTCTGTTCGACAGGGTTTTTTGTTGTTGTTTGAGATTGTGGGGTTTTGTTGCTAAGCAGGGGGTATAGGAACCTTTACATCCCCCTGCTCTATTAGCATACACAGCTTCACAGCCCTCCCCCACACTCATAGATCAGCCCTCTCCCTTGCCCCTGACTCTGTGGAAGGAGCAGCGAGTCGTCCACGGCACCGACGTGCAGCTGATTAAGAGTGAGCGCGACCTGGGCAGGCACAATAGGGTTTCCACACCATCCCCCCCCCTCCCCCTCTCCTGTAAATAGAATTTACTGCAGTCGGGGGGAAAAGCCCCAGTGTGTGTGCTGGGGGGAGGGGGGAGGAGAAGAGGCAAAAGAAGCACCCCCCGAATTCAAAAACCCTTTGCTGCCAACACATTGAGGTAGGCTGAAACCCCATTTTTTCTCTCTTTTCCCAGTCGGACGATTTTTTATTTGTTTTTGTGATTGTTTTGTTCTTCGCCATTTTTGGGGTTATCGCTATCGTTTGTAGGTCTCCAGAACTGAACGGGGTTTTTCCTGGGCATCCTTTATGCAACAAGCATCATTTGCCTTCTGTCTGGCCCAATTTTGCAGGGGGTCCCCGGTTTTATATAGAAGAGAATTTTTTTTCTCAAACATTTCTTAAAACAATCTGGGAAACCCTTTTTGTATATAGAGATATCTGCACAGGAGAAATTTAGATGAACAGGGGAAAAAAATAAGGGTGTTTGCCTCCCTAACGATGTGTGTGGGGGTTTTGGGTGTGTTGGTGTGGTGTGTGTCACGTTCGGGGTGTACGGATCTTTAAAAAAGAATTTTTAATTTTTTTTTATTTGATTTTATGGATGATTATGCCTGTACCATGCTCTGCCAGGCCCATAATCCCAGTTTATTAGATGCAGCAGTCACTACAGATTCCTTAGGCTGCGTTTACACGGCAACGGACAAATACCGGTCGGGAAATCCTGACTGGTATTTGGTCTGTTTTCGGCACGCGGGGGGCGGCTTTCTCCGGTTTGCGGATTCAAGTCCCCCTCCCCTTTTGCACCGACATGTTCATGTTCTGCCCGGAAGAATGAACATGTTCAATGTTTTTTGGGGACTGCTGCACGGCTTTTCCTTTGAAGTCCATTTAAATGGTTGACAGCCCTTTTTAGAGGGTTTCAAATCTGAAAACAGTCTAAATTGGCTGAAAAACCCCGCCTTTAGGACATGCCCTTACTCTTGTGTCTGCTGTTTTACACGTGAAAGTGCATTTCTTCCTCTTAAGTATTCATTAGAATGTGTAAACGTCTCCACAGTTAAGAGTTTATGTACAGTGCCTTGCGAAAGTATTCGGCCCCCCTTGAACTTTTCAACCCTTTGCCACATTTTTAGGCTTCAAACATTAAAAATTATAAAAAAAAATTTTTTTTGGAAAAAATCAATAACAAGGGGGGCCAGTTGGAAGTCAAATGAATTTATTGGGGATTTTAAACTTTTTTAAAAAAAAAATTTTGGGGGGTTTTAAATTATTCGGCCCCCCCCTTTTTTTTCAGTGCAGCAAATCACTCCAGAAGTTCAGTGAGGTTCTGAAGATCCAAAGTTGCCAAATGACTGATGATAAATATAATCACCTGTGTGTAATCAAGTTCCCCGTAAAAATACCCCCTGCTCTGTGAAATTCAGGGTTCTTTTTAAAGTGCAGAGAGATCATGAAGACCAAGGAACACACCAGGCGGGCCCGTGATATATTGTGGAAATTTTAAATTTGGGATTTGGATAAAAAAAATTTCCCCAAAAACTTTAAAAACCCCAAGGGAGCCTGTGAAAGCGAATCATTTTGAAATTAAAGGAGTATCGACCACTGCAAATTCCCAAACCGGCCGCCCCCTCCCAATTTTATCTCAAACAAGGGAGAAGACTGATCAGAGATGCACCCAAGAGGCCCATGATCACTTGGATAACTGCAGAGATCTACAGCTGAGGTGGGAGAGTCTGTCCATAGGAAACAATCAGTCTACACTGACTATCGGGCCTTTATGGAAAGTGGAAAGAAAAGGGGCCTTTTCTCAAAGATATCCATAAAAAGTCTTGTTTAAATTTTGGCACAAGCCACCGGGGAGACCCCCAACATGTGAAAGAAGGGTCTGGTCGGGGAACCAAAAACCCAATTTTTTGGGCCCCACAAGGGCAAATTGCCCTGAACACACCATCCCACTGTACCAGGGTGGTGGCAGCACCCAGGGTTTGGGGCTTTCTTCGCAGGGACGGGAAGGGGTTAAAAATTTGAGGGGGAAGTGAATGGACCCAAAATACAGGACCATTCGGAAAAAAACCCTTTTGGGAGTCTGCAAAAGACCTGAGAGGGGGATGGGATTTTTTCAACAAGAAAATGATCCCAAACATAAAGCAAAATTCAATGGAAGGTTCACAAATAACGTACCGGGTGTTAGAATGGCCAAGTTAAGTCCAGACCAGAACCCAATCGAGAATTGGGGAAAAAGCTGAAAACTGCTGTTTAAAAATGTCGCATCCAACCTCACTGAGCCCCAGCGGCCCAAGGGAAGAATGGGCAAGAATTTCAGTTTTTCGAGTGCAAAAATGATAGAGACAGACCCCCAACGACTTGCAGCCCTAATCGCAGGGAAAAGGTGGCGTACAAAGTATTAAATTAAGGGGGGGCCAATAGCTTTGCAGTCCACTTTTAGGTTTTTATTTTTTAAAAAGTTTAAAATATCCCAAAAAATTTTTTTCCAATTACAATTGTGTCCCACTTGTTGTTTTTCACAAAAAAATTTTAAATTTTTATCTGTTTTAAACCGAAAGTGGCAAAAAGGTTTTAAAGTTTAAGAAGGGGCCAAAACTTTCGCAGGGCACTATTGTGCTTGTTTGCAGCTTACAAACGTTGCACCTTCTAATTTCTAATTTAACTATGTTATATTTATATGACCTTTTAGTAGAGTAGAAAAATGTAGCTTTGGGGGTATTTAGGTCCCAGGATAGCACTGGAAAACTGTCAGAATTTTGCAGCCCCCCCTGCTGAAATTCCAGGCGATACGAGCCCCCTCATTTTCAGAAAAAATAGGTAGTAGCCTGGTTAAATGTTTTTCCTGATGCCAGTAGTTGCTGTAGTCAATCACGGTTAACTGTTTATGTAGCTGTAACTGCAGCCTACCTTTTTCAAAGACAACCCAAAAACCCCTGTGAGAGTTTTAGCCTGGTTTTGGGGGAAGCTTGTGTTTTTTTTTTTTTTTTTTTTTGTTTTTTTCTTTAAACATTCTACAGGATTACAAAAAAAAAAGCAACCACCTTGTATTTAATGTCTGCTGAATGACGCTCTATTGACAAGCGGTGCCATCTCTGGCTAAAGTTACTCAGACTACTTTTTGAATTTTGGAAGTGCAAAAAAATTAAAACACAAAGGAGGAAATGTATGAAGCGCGGGAAAAAAACATTTTCTGGTTTTTTGAATTTTAAATTCTAATCGGCATTGATCAAAAGGGAAACTTTTTACTGGTTTTGAGCTGCTCGCCTTTTCTTTCACTATAATCGATGCCAAAGTGGCAGAATTATCGTTTAAAACTTTCCAGTTTACGGTGAGGAAACCAGTTCGGGTCAGGAGGGCCTGATGAGGGTTTTAAAAAACGCCTGTAGCTGTCGGGTATGTTCAAGGCTTTTTTTGCCGCATTTTTTTGGTTGCTTTTCCCCAGTATTGTGCTTTATTTTGGGGTGAAATGTGCGCCGAAATTACGGTAATTCATAGCTCTCATAGAATTGACATGTCAATTGTTAGCGGTGGGCCCCCCCCCCCCCCCTAGGGAAATTTTTGCGCTGATCACCCGTGCTTCAAAAACCCCCGGGGCGTTTTTTTTTTTTTGCTTACATACACGACCCAATAGCTGTGTAAACAACCCAAGGTTCCCAATTTGAGCAAATCTGCTGTTCACTCTAGTAGCTTCTGATTTTAAAGTTATTTACCGGCTAGTTGAGGGTGAAAAGCACACTGGACATGGTGTGTGTGATTTCAACAATGTCTATCCAGGATAGACCAGCTCACTTTTTCTTCAAAATGTGTTTGATAGGGAAAGCATTGAGGTGCAGAGAAAGAACTTGATTTGCGGGTAAAAAAGTTTCCCCTTAAAAGATTTTTCCCCACAGTTTCGAGTCGGGCAGCTTCAGCCCCACACTCCCTGGTAAACCAAGGGGTTTTTCCATAGCTATAACTAGTGCCCCCTACAGTGACATACTGTGGGAAAAGAAGTATTTTTACCCGATATTTTGTAAGTTTTCCCATCCTACAAAAAATGGAGGGTCTGCTTTTTATCGGGTAACTTAACTGTGAAAGACAAAATCAAAAAAAAAAATCAGAAAACATTGTATGTTTTTTTAAAAAATTTAAATTTGCATTTTTTTTGCATGAAAAAACCTTTGATCACCTACCAAACACAAGAATTCGGCATTTTTTTCTTACCCCTTTGCTCGCACTCATTCCCTGTATTTTAATTCCCTCATTACTTGCCTCATTACATGTTTGAACTTTTTATCTTTCTAAAAGCACCTGCCCCACACACTCAATCACATTTCAACCTTAAACCCATGCAAAGACAAAAGATCGTCTAAAGACACCGGGGAAAAAAATGTCGACTTGGGGGATGGGCTAAAGGCAATGGGCGGCAGCTTGGTGAGAGGCACCAACTGTTGGCTCATTACAAAAAAAAAAGGGAAAAGAAACCAAGTGACTGTAATCTTCCCGGGTCTAGGGCTCCATGCAAGTTTTCCCCCACTACAGGGATGACCTGAATAGAGTAAGCCACAGTCTCAAAGATTACTGTTGGGCAAAAAAACCCCATGCCATCTAGATTAAAACCCTGCGGGCTTTGTAAGGCCCCCTTTACCCCGCACATGTCCGGGCCCTGATTTTGAAGTTTCCCAATGACCATCGGGATGAATAGAGGGGGCGGGAAAGGTATGTGGCCAGAAGAACAAAATTTGAATTTTTTGGTATCAACTCCTTTCGCCGTGTTTGGAGGAAGGAGGATATACAACCCCAAAAACATGCCCCAAAACTTTGAATCTAGGGGTGTACACACTATTTTGGGTGTGCTTTTCGAAAAGGGGGACATGAGGACCCCATTGAAGGGGGGGAGGTGGGGACTGTTTTGGGCCAACAGCCCCCTTCCCAATAAGAGCTTGATGGTTGGGCTGGGTTTTTCCAGCAGGAAATGACCCAAAACTTTAACCCCGGAAATTGAGGGGCTTCGTAAGAAGCTTTTCAAGGTCCTGGAGTAGTCTACCCCGTTCCGGCCTAAAATCAATAAAAACATTTGGAGGGGCTACACCCCAAACCTGAAAGCCCTGGAGAAAATCTGCATGGAGGAGGGGGCCAAAATCCCTCTGCGGGTGTAAAACTTGGGTAAGAACTAAGGAAAATCTAACCTCTGAAATTTTCAAACAAGGTTTTTTACATATATTGGGTTCTTTTTTTTATTGCATCTAATATTGCTTTCCCTTGCGGGTTTTTTGTTGGAAAAGGGGATGTGTCTAAGTCCTTCACTTTTTATTTTTATTGTTTTTGTGAACATTGTTTTTTTTAAAATGTGAGCACAGTCTAAGGTAGGGGGGGGAAAAAAAGAAAAAATTTTGTTGCTTTTCCTCTCCCCTTTTTTTAAATTTTTAAATACTTTTGGGGGGGTGGGGTAGGGCCTTTTTAAACCAATACGTGAGAAGTTTTTTGTCTTATTTTTTGATGGATTACATAGAAATTACATTTATTGATTTTTTGAAAAAAGTTTTTTTCCAAAATTAATGCTTTTTTAAAATTGCAAAAGGGGATCTAGTTGTAAGGGTCAGGCTTTTTCAAGTGTGCAGCATAAAATTAATTTTTTTTCAGCAATTATGGTAGGGAAAACTGAAATTTGTCTAAAACCCTCCTGGAGGAAAAAGGGGTTAAAAGATTTTTTGGAAGGTTACTATTTTTTAAGGCCAAAAAAAAGCAAGGGTCCATTCAGTTCACCCTTTTGTCTAAAGTGTTGACCCAGAGGAAAGGGAAAAAAACCCCCAAATGGGCAGGAGCCAGTTGTCCTTTTCCCTTCCCCGACCCCAATCTGGCAATCGGAAAAATCCCGGGATTACGACCCACCCCAAATCCTAGTCATTATAATTGTTTATTTTTTACGCTCCGAAATGCATCCAAACCCTTTTTGTCTTTTAAATAAAATTCCCATGACAAGTTTTTGGCAGGAGTTCCCAGTCTGCTTTTAAGAAAAATCCCTTTCTTGTTAGTAAAAACTTTTTTCCCTCAAGCATAGAGGTGCCCCCTTGTTCTTAAATACAGTTCTGGGTATAATAAATCTTGGGAGAGATTTTAAATTTGACCTTTGAATGCTTAAACCTATTAATGCCCTCCCGAAGCAGTCTTTTCTGTAAACTAAAAAAACCTAATTTTGCAATTTTTTGGGGGTATTTTCCACCCAGCCCTTTTTTATTTTTTTTTTTTTGCCCCCCTTTTTGTACCTTTTCAGCTCTAAATTCTTTCCTGTGCGTGATGCCCAAACTGTACACAATATTCCTTTGTGTGGTCTAACCCGTGAAATAATGGGAGAATGATCTATATGGCATCTATGCCCCCTTTTTAATTTTCCAAATCCTATTGCCTTTTCAGCTGCTGCCGAAACTGGCTGCTACAGTTAAATTTTTACCCGGATTCCCAAGCCTTCTCCCTGTCATTTTACCAGTTTTTTTTTTCCCTTTCACTGTAATAGATTTTCCTCCCCCATGTGCATAAAAAATTTCATTTATCCGATCCCTTTGTAATGACACATTTCTCTTTTGTGTTGTTTCTTTCAAGCTTAGTATCATTGCAAAAAAAATTTATATTTACTGTGTAATCCCGTTAAGATCATTAATGAAAATATTAAAGAGGATGGACCCAATATGACCCTGTGATACCCCCACTTGTAACAGGGTCCAGTCTGAGTATGTACGTTAAACACCCCCCTTTGTTTTTATCACAGGCCCGTTACCCCCTTTCACACATTTTTCCCCCAAAACTTTTCATTTTTCTTACCAACCTTTTATTGGCACCCGTATCAAATGGTTTAGGAAAAAACCCACCCCCCGGCCACCAGGGTCACCGCCTGATTTGGGTGTATTGTGACTTGCGTGCCCCCCAGAGGGACACAAGTTCGCCAGATACTGTTTCACTGTTAACCCTGTCCAACCCGGCCCAGGGGGACCCGGGAGGGCGGGAAACACACTCCTCGCCCAAACCCTGCTCCCCAAGTTTTAGTTTAGTTTTAAGACCGGGGGAGGGCAAGCCCAGCAAATAATACAAAAAAGAAATATCAGGTAAAAGTCGATGGGGAAATATAAATATGGGTTTTTCCAAAAACATAAAAGGTGTCCGTTAACTATGGTTTGCGGGGGCCACATGGGGGGGCTTATGTGGCCCGGTTCTGTGTGTGGATGATCCCCGGAAACGCTCTTAGGAACCCCCCCCCCCCCCCCCCCTCCCGGGGTCAAAGACTGGCCCCCTGGGCTCCCTTTTTATTGTAATGGAAGCCCGTGGGAGCCCCCTACACGTCCCCCCCACCCCCCCTGGACAGTCTATAAAAAATCCCCCCACTTTGGGGGCCCTGAATTTCTGGGGAAAAACCAAAAAAGGACCATAACCGCGCAGGGGCATGGACGGGAAAAAAAACCGAGCCGGTGGCATCATCAAAACCGGCTGGACCACACTACCCCCCTTAAACCGACACCCTATCCTAGGTGCTCCCTAAGTCCCGTTTTTGTTTCTCAGTCCCCCCGCACCCTAGAAAACCCGGGGGAGTACTAGCGGGGTGTGCAGAAAGATTCACATTTTTAAAATGTGAAACGGGGGGGGGATACCATGGATCCACGATTTCTCATAAATCTTTATGAAAGTCGGGGCCATGCGGCTGGGTTGGTTTCATTAAGTCTTTGTTTTGGGTTGAGAGTGCACATGTGTCTTAGGTCCAATTTAAAGGAAATGAGGGTTTTTTTTTTTGATGGGTCAACCTCTCCGCTGTGCTAGCTTCCCCATGGAAGAGCATTTTCAATGGTTTTAGCTGGGCTGATAACATGTAAAATTGATTTTCCTGGGGGCCCCGTGAGATCTGCAGTTAAAAGAAGTTGAAGAGATGACTGTATTTTTGAGTGTTTTTTCCTACAAAATCTTTTAAAAAATTTGATAGACATCCAAGTCTCCCCCCCGTCCAGTCTGAAACTAATTCCTCATAGAAGCTGATGAGATTTGACAGAACCGATCCTTCATAAACCCAGTGGAACGGCTTATACATTAATTTTCGTGAGATAATCCAGGGTAGCTCTCTTAGAAAAACCTCAAACATTTTACCTACAACAGAGGTTAAACACCAGCATATAGTTTCCAGGATAAATTTTTGATCCCTTTTGAATATTTGGCAAACCCCCATTTGCTAGCACCCCGTTAAAAACATCCATAAATATTAAGAATAGAGACCTATCTATGACATTACTTAACTCCCTTAGGACGTGGGTGTATACTGTCAGGTCCTGGGGATTTGTCTATTTTAATCTTAAAACGGAGCTACACTTCTTCCGTGGTTAGACGAGAAACATTTAAGTTGGAGTTTATTACACATCCTCTGTTCACACAGGAAGGTCATCCTTTTGGTAAATACAGTGGAGAAATTTTTTAAATACGTTTGCTTTTTTCTCATCGCCCTCTACAGTCTCGCACTCAATACTTTTCAAGGGGCCAACATTTTCTATTTTAATCCTTTTACTATTTATATAGTTAAAAAATATTTTGGGGTTAGTTTTACTTTCTATGGCAATATGTCTTTTGTCTCCAGTTTTGCTGCCTTTATCATTATTTTACATATTTTGTTCCTTAGTTTTTTAGTGCCTCTTCACTGTCCTTCTGTTTTAGTAGCTGAAACGCTTTCTTTTTGTTATTTATTGCCTGCTTTACATCTGTTGATCCATATTGGGTTTTTCCTGTTTCTAATTATTTTATTACCATAAGGTATGTACCTCTCACAGTGGGCTCCTAAGATGTTTTTAAAAATATCCCATTTATTATTTGTTCTACTATTACTAAACACCTTGTCGCAGTCAATACGGTTTAGGACCTCCCTAAGCAGAATAAAATTAGCCTTCCTAAAATTCAGCGTTTTTGTGGCTCCTCGACAAAAAACTCTATTGAAGGATAAATGGAAATTTTATTATATAATTCACTATTTCCCTAGGGCCCCTTTAACCCGAAACCTTTGTTACTCTGTCAGGTCTATTAGTGAATATTAAATCTAGAAGGGGCCTTTCCTCTAGTCGGTTCCTGCACCATTTGGAGAAAGGTAATTATCATTAGTTATTGACAAAAACCTGTTTCTTTTATGAGAGCTACAGGTTTCAGTTTTCCAATTTATGTCTGGGTAGTTAGTTGCCCATAGTAACAACCTATAGCAGACCCCTATTAGTATTGTTATTGTTACCCCCATGTATATTTACCCATAATGTTTCCACATGTTCATTTCCTGTATCTATATCTTCCCTCAGTGTAGGTTTTTTTTATTTGTTCAGCCAATAACAGATGTTGGCATTGAATAGTTTAACCTCACTGATTGTTCTGGTGTGAGGGAATACCCAGAGAGAACCTACAAACCTTGGTCAGATTAGAGCCTACTACAAGAGTGATGACCACTGTCCATGTTCCTATACTAGTAGGTACTGGCAGCCATAACTAAAGAAAGCCTCTGCAGGTATTAGCCCAAGATCGTTGGGTCCCCTGCTCACTGTGTGTAGTGGCTGCAGTGCCGGGGTTCACAGCTGGCCTACACAGTCGACACCACCATTTTTATTCTTCATTTTTGATAGGCAAACAAGGTTATACAACACAAAGTGCCAAGTAAGTGATGGGCTCCCTTCAAGGGACCATGCACAGTTTTTGGAATGTAATTGTCCATGAACTGAACTTTTTTTCACCATCTATTAAATTACCTGAACCTAATATTTCTACTCGGTGTGTGATGCCGATTCCTAGGTGGCGAGCTTGCTGTCTTGGGATTTATATTACTCCCATCTTTCCTTCACTATCAGTCAATCACTTGCACGTTCCTTCCACCTGCATTTCCAATGTCTCTGGAATCTGTCCTTTTCTTACTATGAAACCGCTGATACTTACTGTGGCTTCAAATTCTTTTTATCTTCTTGACTGTAGTTCATTACTACCTTGCCTCCATCTCTCCCAATTTTTTCCCTCCCCA
>JAODAL010084471.1:0-10907 GCA_025379985.1 Phyllomedusa bahiana
CAAACATAAAATCTTCCAACCCTTAATCTAAAAAATTGTAAGGATCACAGCAGTATAGAGGTTTCTCTGTGAAGAAATAGAAAATTTTCGCGAGCTTTTTGGAACAACAGGCGCACGTCCTTCTGCTTGAGAGCTGAGAGACACAAAATGAAAAGGAAAAGCTGTTCTATGAAAACGGGGGTCATGTGATTTTCCGCCAATCGCCCCAAATACACACCCAGTCATCTCGCACACACATCTAACCCGTCTATTTTTAAAGCTTTTTGGGCCGCCAAAATGACAGGAAGCCCCAAAAAAGGGCCCGCGATCTTAATAGAGATGCACAGTTTTTAAACCCAAAAATTATCGCATGATCTAAAAATTTCGATCAACATAAAAACTGTGCCGATTTCAATTTTTGTCGATAATAATCCCCTCAAACTGTTATAAGGCGTTTAAAGAGCTGATCTTAGCTTCTATGATTTTAAGCAATGCAAGAAAGGGGGGGTACACATCCCTAATTTCACCATGCAAAAAACCCTGTAGGTACACTTCCGGGGTTTTTTGGGGGAAAAAACTGCCCCTTTGGGTTTTGCCCGCTTTTTCACCAGGGGGAAAATTAAAAGGTCATACTTTTTAAGCGCCAACCCCCCCGTCGGTCATTCGTATTTTATGTTAAAGAAATTAAACTGTGAAAAGTTTCAGATACAATTTGATTACACAAGGGGGACGCCTTTTATGTATAACCTTCCCCCTTTTTCCTGACTTGCGTTTTCTTTGGACAGCCAAATTTTTCCCTACCCTCGAAACTCTTTAAAAACACCGCGGGCTAGGGACTTTTGGGGGCAAAGGGCACTTCCCACACTTTTTAAAACACAGAAAAAATCAAAACTTGGGGGGCCCCTTACCTGCTGTTAATTTACGGTGTTGTTATATTTTTACCTGACGAGAAAGGGAGTTCTTGGATTGGAAGAAAAACAAAAACACATTTTACTTTTGATTTTAAAGGTAACCCTAAAATGCTTATTGTGGGAAAGGGTGTTGAGGTATTGAGACGAGTTTTGCGAGTTTTTTAAACAGACCCAGGGTAATGGAGATGCCCGGAAAAAATTTTAACGGAGTATTGTGAAGAAAGAAAGTTTTGTTGTCGTAATACGCTGTATGACCCCTTTAAATTTAATCACGGGCCCTTCTGTTTGTTTAAACATGTTTCTTTTTAAAAGTTTCTCCCAAAAAAAAAACCATAGCGATATTCCCGGCTGAAAATTTAAATCACAAAACAAAAAAGGTTTCCATCACCGCTTATGTATGGGGGCCCATACAGAGAAAATCGACATACACATGCATTGAGGGGGGGCGAAAAAAAAGTGGGAAAAATATTTTTTAAAGAGGTTTATGCCTGTTTAATGGACCAAGCCCCAACTGCATTTGAATTTCGGGTTTTTTTTTACCACGGTTGTCCCTTTTTGCTATAATCGAAGGGACACAAAACGTCAAAAAAAAACCATTTTTCGGCGCTGTTTTTAAACAGTTTCGGGGCTAAGAAACATTTTTTTATAATTTGGGGGTTTTACGTGGAAAACTTTAATAGGAACACAAATTTGGAATGACAGGGGTTCAAAATGATTCCAATCTTAAATTTTTTTCTCAATAAAATGCCCTCTATGGGGGTAAAAAACTAATGCCTTTTCCAAACTCTATCCCCAAGCAGATGGAGGGGAAAACATAAATTACTATGATTTCACAAGTTTTAAACCCCTTGTTAACAAGACAAAGACTACCCGATGGCCATCCCCTGTATTTTTTAACAATTTTAGTTCACCCAAAAATTACTTTTGGATCCCCAGGGTTTTAAAGGGTGTATCCTCCAAAAAGATTTTTTTTTTTTCCGGGTCCCCCCCGGTTTTTAAAAATCATAAATTGGGGTTTCCCTCTAGCTACACATGCGCTTTAAAAACTCCCAAGCGGATTTGTGCCGATAGCGCGAACAGGGGTCTTTTGCCCGGGCCCACGTGGTGCAAAAAATAAAAACGGGAGCTGGCTTTAAAAAAGGGGTTTGGGATCGCTCCATCAAATTAAAGTTTGGCATTTTCCAAAAAATTTCCGACACGCTATTTCCACCCCACATTAAATTAAAATTTTTGGGATAAACAAGAGGCCTGGGTTTTCCCTGTTGGTGCGGGGGACAAAAATCCAAGAAAAAACAGTACACCCGACCCCCTTTTCCCTTAAAAAAGAAGGCGTGAAAATTAAAGTTTAAAAATATTGTGTAAACCCCTGCAAAAAGACAGATCTCCAAATTTTTCCCTTAAAATTCCCCTTTTTGGGGAAAATTTTGGGCGCAGAGACCCAAATTTTCCCCTTTTTGTACGCCATTTGTGCCCAGCCCCCCGGTGACTCTTTCGCTACGTTTTTCTCCCATACTATGATGTACCCAGTTAAATTTTTTATTGCCCATGAGCAGCCAGCATTAACTGGAAAAATACAAAAGCAACCCCACACATTTAAAAACAAAAACCCCAAAACATTTTTATAGCTGCTTTAAAAACCGTTTAAAGCCGGGACCGAAATTTGTACACTTTTTTCGGACCGTTTGCGGGGAAAAGGTTTGTACAGGATACGGGATTCAGTCTTTTTTGTGCCCCGAGAGGGTGAGGGAAAAGCCCTTTGGGTGATTATCGGGGTGAATTAACCAGTGAGATCCCCGGGACGACACTTACATCCAGATTTTGGGTTTTCCCCAGCGGCCCCAAAACTTATGGTTACAAACTAAACAAGGGAAAAACTGTGATTAAATTTGGGGGGGAAAACACTAAATTTTTGCTAAAGCTAAAAAGGGTTTAATTTTGAAAGCCTAAAAGTTTTGGGTTTTGGCCTACACCAAAAAATTCCGAAACGCGGAAAACCAGGGACTGTTTTAACTCTGGAACACCCGGGGGATTTAGAAAAAAGAAGGTGTGGGGGAATTGAGACGAGACCCTTTGCGTAAGATTTCAGAGAGTGTATATACAAAAAGGTTTTGTTAGATGATACCATGACTACTTGGGGGGTTTCTAAAAACCAATCAGACATTTTCAGTGGTCTATTTGGGTTTTGTTTCAGATGAGTTTTAATATTCAGATTTAAGAAGCTAAACAAAAAGCTCAAATTTTAAAAATTTGAAATAAAAAAAGAGCGCAGGGGCCCAAATTAAACCCGGCTACTTTTTCACGTTTTTTTTCCCAAAATTTAAAACCCATTTTCATACATCTTTTAGCATAAATGGACAAAAAACCCGGTTAACCAAACAACTTTTTCCTGCATTTTAGGGGGGTTTCCCAAATTTCGGGAAAAAAATTTTTTTTTGTAAGAAAACCGTTAAAAAATGCTGAAAAAAATTTATAACAAAAACCCAAAAAAATTTTATTTTTGGGTTTTTAAATGCATTGGAAAAAAAAATTTTTTACGTTGAGCTGCCCTAATTCTTTCCCCCCCATCAATTTATCGAAGGTCTGCCCCCAAAATATTTTTTTTGATGTTTGATTTTTTCCACCTGATAAAAAAATTTTGACAGTTTTTTTGGGGATGACCTTTTTGGGAGTCCCAGGGGAATTTAGAGATAGAAAAAGGGCCCTTTACCAAATTTTTTCACCATAAAAAAATTTAAGTAATTGTACGGGTGCAAAATAAATTTTTGCCGGGGAAAAAAAGGGGTGTACGAAAAATTTTAAAAATACCAATACAGATTCTCTTTAATAACCCCCGGGTAAATTTTCAAATTTCCCAACATTAGCGAGACAGATGTTTCCCCCGGGGAAAAACCCCCTTCTTTTTTTGGGGGGCTTTTGGGGTGCCCCCCTCGCGAGGCTTAGGCTATTTATTAGTAGATTTAAAAAACTAATACCCCTGAGCACCCTTTTTAAGATCTTTATTTTTTCCCCGGGTTTTTTCCCCCGGGGTTTCGTCCTAAAGAAAAAAAGATTAAAAAACTGAAATTTAAATTGGGCTATACAGTTAGAACCTCTGAAATAGTAACGACAAGATGTCGGAGAGGTTGCGACGCAATTTTGGGGTCTCTTAAACCGTTGGTGAAAAGGGCCCCTCCTTCAGTCCCAAAATCATTTTGAGGACGGCTAGTAATGGGTTTAATAGCAAACCATAGGGGAAATAGCCTTAAAAATCTTTAAAAAGGGCCCAATCCCCCTAAAAGAAAAACAGAAAAAAAAAATTTTAAAAAAAGTGGGGTAAAAAAGACTTGAGGGGAATAAAACACAGCCCATAAAGGGAAAAAAAAGGGCTTAGTGGCCCTCAGAGCGGCGGGGGTTCCCAAAGGGCCGCTATTGGGTTTTTTCAATACCAAATTTATAACAAGGGCCCCTTTTTAAAAAGTAATGGGGGCACGCTGGAAAATGTACTTTGGTTCCCAAACAGGGCTCAATAAGATAACCGGGGGGCTGCTACGCCCAAACTAAAATTTCCCAGACTGTGATGCAACTTTTCGACCCCCTGAAATTAGGCCTTTTATATCGCACCATCTGGTTTATGATGTGAAAAATTAAAAAAAACGCAAAAAAATTTTACAGAGATACTTTGGGGACTTTGCAAAAGGGCACAAAAAAATCTTTCGCCCTTTAAAAAATTTTTTAATTCTTGGGGATCAGCAAGGGTCAGATAAACTTCTATTAAAAATGATGTTTTCCGGAAATTTTAAGTTTATGTCAATCCACGATTTAAAAAAAAATGCTGAACTTTTTCTAAAAAGACTGGGTCAAAAAAAACTGCGGTTACAACGGGGAAGAAAAAAGGCGAATTTATTTATAGGGGAAAAGTTTTTCCGGGATCTAATTTGTTTGGGTTTGGTTAGAAGTGCGACTCAAAAATCACGGTCGGCTCAAAAACCCAAAAACCCCCCCGGTTGGAATACTTTATCAGGGCCCTTTCCCAAATTTAAATTTTACCTTTTTACAGTTGTGGGGGGGTTTTACTACAAGAGAGATTTTTGGAAAGGCTAAAAAAAAAGACGCTGAATTCCCCCGGTGTAGCTTTCCCAAACGGGGGGATTCTACCCACCCCCCTTTCTCACCTGGTTGTAAAAGGGGGTTTACTTCCTAAAAAAGGGCGCCACCCTTTTTGCAAAAGGGACCCTGGTTAACTTTGTAAAAAAATGTTAAATTTTTTTGTACATTAATAGACCGGGTGTCTCGTATATTGAATGCTATTAAAATTTAAAAGTCATTAAAGTGTTTCGAAGTGAACGGAAATTTCCCTTTGATGTTAATGAAATCTACCAAATTTCTGTCAAAAAAAGGGTTTTTTAAAACCTTTTTTTTATATTTAGTGGTTTTCAATTTTTTTTTCCCGCGGGGGGTGGGGGGGGGCAGCGTTGGGATTGACGTATTAACCCTAGATGCCAGTAAACATGCCGGGGGCTTCTTTTTAAGTTTTAAAACATGCGGCATAAGGGTTGGGCTAGACCTGTCCGGCTTTATTTGAGGCCGGGGGGTAACACCGGGGGACTTAAAACTTTTCTAGACAGGGCCCCCCGCTATAGTTGAAGGGCCCAGAGCTCTCAATTACTATACAGCCAAGGGGGGGGGTCGGCCCCGGGGGGCCAGGTCTCTAAGTTACTATGACAGCCAAAGGGGGGGGGTTTGCCCGTCACTTTTTCCCGGGGAAGGGGGGGGTTTTACGTAAGGGGCCCGGGGGGATGGACCTGGCCCTTTAAACCCGGGAAATGGGCGGGGCCCGACAAAAAAATCCCCTATGGGTTCAAACTAAGGTGATTCCCAACACCTATTTACACTAGTTGTAACAGAAGGGGTTGGACAGTTTTGGAAAACGTTTTTTTTAACGTGGGGGGAATAAGAAAGGTGTGACAATACCACAGGGTATAATGACATAAACCATTTGGGTGCTAAAGTGCCTTTTCAGGCAGACCTAGTGGACAGTACTCCATTGGGAACAAGTCAAGGGCAACTAGTTTTCCAAATGGAAGGAACCCCTGAAAGGAAAGACTGCATTGTAGCGGAGGAGAGAGAAGAGAAAGAGGCATTTAAGGATAGTCACAAATTACTGAAGAGAGTAGGAATGACCAGAGAGGGCTGTGTGGATGAGGACAGTGGAAAGCTTTTAGACTGGAAGAAACAGGTTGTTGCATGGTAATGAGCTATCTGAGGAGGCAGAAAAATGGGAGAAGGTTTTAAGAGAAGTATGGTGAGGAGGGTGCCAAGAGACCACTATAGGTGACCGCATACTATACGAATGTTATAATGACAATGCAGAGAGAAAAGAGCATAAGAAGGACGCTAATGCCTTAAGGATGTTAAATGTTAGGATCTCCATGCCAGGAACACATTATCACACCTATGTTTTATTTATAGGTGACTGGTTCAAAGACAAAAGATGCAAAGTGATGCACATTCTGGATGGCAGCAAGAAAGGAATCATAGGACAGGTAATTAATAGAATTTTTTGTTACTGATAACTGTTAAAAAAAACTCCAATTCTTTGGGGCTTGTTAACAGCTCAATGGCTGAACAAACATGAACCCGGTAGCTAGCAACTTTGCCATTTATGCTGACTGGGAAAAAGATCACATGTGCAGCTAATTGCTAAAGCAAGATGAAAAACTGCACACCAACTTTAACACCTATTCACACCAGCATGCAGAAAAGCCGCAGTATAATGCATGGGGAGATTGCACAGATGCAAAGTAACCAATGAAACAATCACTCATACAACCTCAGGGCATGAGGGAGGTGGTTGCCGGTACTACAATTGCATATAATAAGGCGATACAAAAGTGTGCCAATAATATAGATACGTGTGGTACACAATGCTGGCTTACAACCTATTAGTGACACCCATACTATTAGACCAGGCGGGCTGCCCAGCATTTTCTAAGTGTCCAGCACAACACTGGCACACTCTGCTCCCCGGCACTGTTGGGTAAATAAAAAAGGACATACTGGAAAAATATTAAATATGAGGTATTAGTTGGTAATGGGGCCCCATAACACAAGCTCACTAGCCTCTTCACGGCTCATCATGTCTTGTGAGTCCCTACACTAACAACTTTACAGAAAAAACATACAGAAAATGGGACATTACTTACTAAAAAAAAACTTCAATTCTTTGGGGCTTGTTAACAGCTCAATGGCTGAACAAACATGAACCCAGTAGCTAGCAACTTTGCCATTTATGCTGAATGGGAAAAAGATCACATGTGCAGCTAATTGCTAAAGCAAGATGAAAAACTGCACACCAACTTTAACACCTATTCACACCAGCATGCAGAAAAGCCGCAGTATAATGCATGGGGAGATTGCACAGATGCAAAGTAACCAATGAAACAATCACTAATACAACCTCAGGGCATGAGGGAGGTGGTTGTGGGTACTACAATTGCATATAATAAGGCGATACAAAAGTGTGCCATAAATATAGATACGTGTGGTACACGAATAACACTACAGACTTCACATGGTCTTTTTTGCCAGAAAAATATCTGGAGGCAGAGGGGGAGGAGAAGAGAGCCTAACTCCACACAAAACCTGGGAATAAAGGTGTGATAGCATTTCATCTCAACTGTCCCCCTTTTGTGTGCTGCAGAGGTGCTGGAATGATAGCAAGTATTCAAGTCACATCTAAATTCCTAGGTTTTTAGTTTAGTGTGCGTCATTCAGTAATGGTGCATGTGGATGTACCCTTTTGCTTTGAGTTTGCACCTTGCACTTACCCTGAATATGTCTCCTCATTCTCTTTTTGATTCCTTGACCTTATGGAGCCACTCTTTTGTTTGTCATGGAAGGGAATTCACTGCTGACCCCACTTTTCTCTCCATGCACAGCCAGAATTAGGGACAGCTGATTTAGCTTTTTGGTGTGAGGATGTCCCCAGCAGTTCCATCCATCAGGGGTTTCTGGAATTCCATGAGTGTGAGATGAAGAAGTAGGATTTGGGAATGAACTGCTACCACCAGTGAATGCTTTGGGTTTTAGTCGAGTTGGCCTTTTAATTTGGCTGCTGGAAATTTAGGCAGCTTTGGTGAATGATACCTTTAGAATATCATAAGCTTACTTGACAGAAAGTTAGTCACCCTAGTGCGCAAGCACATATTAATCATTAAACCTTTACAGATGCGACAACGGTTGAGTCATATGCTCAACTGTGTGCTCACTGCCTCTATGTGATCATAAGGCAGTAGCAATCACTTAGTTTGTTTCAAGCGGTAATTGTACATAAACATGGATAAATATAAGGATGTGACAGAGTGGCAAAAAGGGGCAATCGTGTGTCATGGCCATGCGGTGCGTGAAGTTGCTGGATTTGTTGGTGTGTTGCAGCAGACTGTACAACGTGTCTACAAGCGGTGGTGTAATACACATGGCCACGAAACATGACATCAGAATTGTGGTCGGAAAAGGATCCTAACTAAGAGGGACCGGAGACGAGTTTCGCGGCTTGTGGATCACAATCGCATCCAAACCCGACATCAGTATCCCCGCAATTTGGTGGATATGCACAATCAACTTTTTAGCGAGTGGCTTAAACTGGATGTGACGTACTTGCAAACCTCGTGGACTCACTTCCTAACCAAATCCAGGTGGTTATCAAGGACAGAGGTGGCGTTACACAATATTAAATTATGATTTTTTTGGGGGGGTGACTAATTTTCTGTCCGTTGAGCCTTATGTTAGGATCTCCATTAGTGTTGAGCGATTACGTTGGCTATCGACATCGGGCGATAGTCGATAGTCGGCCACCATCGATAAGGTTTTTCGATAGTGAGCAGTCGATTATGAGCGATGACCATTAAAGTCTATGGGAGAGCAACAACACCTTCATTCTTACACCCAAACAGGCTGGAGAAGCTGGAATTAACAGCCACAACAGTCAAATGGATACCTGCTACATCTTAGGCACAACACTTAGGCTATAAAAGCCACAGAAAAAAAGTCACACACCATTCACTATCCCTGTCTTGTACCACAGCATGACCCTTAAACCTGCATCACCCACAAATTAAAAAGTGCCAGAAGGCAGTATTATTTGAACCATCATTTTACTTGAACTGGACATTGAATATCCCTGTCCTGGAACACAGCATGAGCCCCAAACCTGCATGACCCCCACATTTAAAAGTGCCGGAAAAAGGAGTCTTTCAACCACTATTTTAGTTTCACTGGACATTGACTATCCCTGTCCTGGGCCACAGCATGAGCCCCAAACCTGCATGACCCCAGATTAAAAAGTGCCGGAAAAAGGAGTCTTTCAACCACCATTTTAGTTTCACTGGACATTGACTATCCCTGTCCTGGGCCACAGCATGAGCCCCAAACCTGCATGACCCCAGATTAAAAAGTGCCGGAAAAAGGAGTCTTTCAACCACCATTTTAGTTGAACTGGACATTGACTATACCTGTCCTGGACCGCAGTATGACCATTAAACCTGTCTGACCCCCAGATTAAAAAGTGCTGGAAATAGGAGTCTTTCAACCACCATTTTAGTTTCACTGGACACTAACTATATCTGTCCTGTACCGCAGAGTGACCATTAAACCTGTCTGACCCACAGATTAAAAAGTGCCGGAAATAGGAGTCTTTCAAGCACCATTTTAGTTGAATTGGACATTGTCTAGAACTGTCCTGGACCGCAGAATGACCATTAAACCTGTCTGACCCCCAGATTAAAAAGTTCTGGAAAAAGGAGTCTTTCAACCACCATTTTAGTTGAACTGGACATTGACTATACCTGTCCTGTGCCACAGCATGAACCCCGGGGCCGGGGTTACGTGGGTGCGGGGGAGAGCCCAGGCTGGGGTCCATCATTTTATTAACACGCAAAGGTTTTTAAAATGCCCCCGATTTACGGGAAACAACGAAAACCCGTCGTGCTGAAGCAGAGTGCGGGAAGGGGGAAGTGGGGAACTCCAGCCCTTTCCTTCCCGTACACCCAGTAAGAACCCGGGGACGCGTTGCCCCCCCCCGTATGGTGGCAGACCCAATTTGGGTTTTACTTGGGAAAAACTGGTGGTTAACGTCCTGTTTTCACCCCGGTGCCCTTTTTTTTGGCATTCTTTTTCTAAATTTTTTCTCAAAAGGCTGGAGGAAATTGTCTCTGTACTTTTTTTCTCTGTCCGTTCTCCATACTCCCTTTCCCTGAATAAACCCACATCCCGGTCCCAAATTTTCCTGTACCCCCCTTTTACAATTCAGAGGGAAATTTTTTTTTCAGCAATTTTTTTTCATGCAAGTTTTTTTTGTATTTAATTCCCAGAAAACACAATTTTTTAAAAAAGGATGGAAACCCACCATGTCTTTGGGTTTTTCTTTTTTTTAATTGTATTTAAAAGGGTTTTTCTCAATACAGGGGTTTATAGCTTGTTAAAGATCTTGCCAAAAAAAAAAAAAAAAAATTTTTTTTTGCAATATTTTGTTTCCCTTAACAGTGTCCCCACCCCATTCCTGTTTCGACCCGGGACCAAACCCCCCTTGAGCCACCCTTGACAATTTTGAAGAACAAATGTCGTTAAAAAAAACAAATTTTTTTTTTAATAGGAAACCCGTAGTAAGCTGCAAATTTTTAAAAAAAATGCCCCCAAAAATTCCCAAACATGCCCTTGAGCCATTTGGACAATTGTGAAGAACAAAAAGTCCCGTTTGAAACAAAAAATTTTTTTTTTAATAGGACCTTTAGAAAAGCTGCAATTTTAAAGCAAAATGCCCCCAAAAAAATTTAAAGGGGATGCCCCCGAGCCCCTTTGGACAATTGTGAAAAACAAATGTCTGTTAGAAAACACATTTTTTTTTTAATAAAGGGCCTTAGTATGCTGCATTTCAAAGCAAAATGCCCCCCCAAAAATTTAAAAAGGGGATGACCCCTTGGGGCCAATTTGGACAATTGTGAAGAAAAATGTCTGTTAGAAACAACTTTTTTTTTATAATAG
>JAODAL010084472.1:0-10907 GCA_025379985.1 Phyllomedusa bahiana
AAACACCCACTTACCTCGCCACGCTCGGTCTCCGTCCGGGTTCCCCCTGCCCCCGGCCGGGTGTGGCGCGCGGCATTCGGAAAAATTTAAAAGGGAAGTGCGCCGGTGTTTGGGTCTCCGGGGCACTGACCCTTTTTAAGCCCTGCCTCTTCCCTAGCCGTTGCCGAATCGATAGTGCCCTGTGCCTAGAGAGGAAGCGTTCCAGAGAGTCTTGTTTGTTCAAACCGTGTACCGTACCTTCTGCCTCCGTCCCTTGACCATGAATCATTGCCGTCTGTCTCGACCTTCTGCCTGTCCCCGACTACGAAATCACAGAAAAAAATAAAAAATTAAACTCTAAGAGTTCGTGCTTAAACCATATCACTGTAAATCTATCAACAAACCCAAACCCTAAAATGTACCTTTTATTGATATCCTATTAAATATATTACAAAATTACCTCAAAAACAACTAACGTACCTATATAAATCTAAATATCTATCCCTTATTAAATCCCTAGACACAACCTAACAATGGCCGGGTCATCGTCCTGAAAAGAACGGCCCCACCTCCGGAGGCTAACCCTAGCAGACCCTAACTCTCCCTTTACCATAAACAAAATGCCTATGGTCACTTAACTAAGATATACTTTTATAACATGCAAAAAAATGTTATGTTATGTACACATAGGCATAATCACTAAGAAAGAGTTGTGTAAATCAATAGATAAGACTGCCCTTTTAATTATAATCTCATGTAATCACATAAGCAGTCTTGTCTTTCCCTCTCATATAGGGATCAGGGTGACGACCGCATTGACAGTCCTGCCTCACCCTCTAATAAGGGATTGAATAGATAATCCAAACCGTATTTATTATATATACGACCTTATCCAACGATTGAAAAGGATCTTCTCTGTCCCGATGCGTTTCCCCCCCTAATAGATGTCCGGGGGTTCATCAGGGGAACTTTACAGACATTGGATGCCGATACTTCTCATAATTGTTCACTAATGTATGATAATGGCAACGTCCGGGGTAGCGACCTGGTAGTAATCCGCCGCAGCAAGTCCATCCCGCTTTGCAGTGGGCTCTGGTGAAAACCGGACCTACTTAGACTCCGCTCCCTGGCGTGGTTTACGCCATCGCTTGTGGTGGTTCAGAGGATCCACTACTATATCCGTTACACCATAGTTCTCTGTAAGAGCATCTCGTTCGTATAAGAGCGCAAATACGATGTGAAATGCGTGCCGCAATTACACAATTCCATAGAAAAATCCACCATAAAGAATTTTGGAAAGCAGAACAGAATACGAGGCGCCTATACCCATAGAGTTTATCATTAGTATAATTAGCATATCAAGGGAGTATTGCCCCTCTTTCTTAAGAAAAACATGGAATTGTAGCCTGACAGTGTAAATCCTATCCCAACTAGCCTAACCATATCAAGCCAATTAACTAAAGCATCTCCTAAAATGCCCCTGTCGCACACATCCACGTTCACCCCCATTCATACAGTTGACCTCTGATCCCACTACCCCTGCCGTTCCCTTCATGTGGTCAATGCCGCTAACCAGTTGCCTCAGACATGTGAAAAGCGCTTTGGTACACCTCTTGAGGCATAAGAAATCTTGTAATAGGGGGACATCTGCATTAACCAGTTGCACCCACAGGTTTAAAGTCGGCACCCTTGGGGGTTTCCAGTTAAGAAGTATTGTTTTCGGTGCATAAAATAGAAGGAGTGTGTAAAGTATTTGTTCATACTTTCCTGGAAACAAGTCTGTCACCAAGCCCATCAAACTATTGCTAGAATGTAGACTGTTTTTAGCATATTGGCAGACATTCCACCAGGCACTACTGCAGATAATTTTTAGCTGTGTTGTTGCACGGTGCAGTGTATGCTGGTATGCTAAAAAATAAGTACATTTCACTATAGATGAAGGTGGGAGGGTGATTTGGATACCGTGGAAAACAGAAGCCAGTGACGATTAAGCCTGTACTAAGTTTGTTATGTGTTCAAATGTTTATATTGGCTGAAACACTTTTCGTATGGGCTTTGGAAATCACAGATAAAGATGACGATATATAAAGAAACCTCGTGGGGTTACAGGCCTTCATTTGTGGAATTGAGAGAATTGTTGGAACAGTGGAGGGAGGCCAACGTTGGCCTATACGTGATAAGCCATAATTAATTTCAGTCATATTTAAATATCCATATCTGTGCTCGTGTTCTGTACATTTTATATACCGTATATACTCGAGTATAAGCCGACCCAAGTATAAGCCGAGGCACCTACTTTTGCCACAAAAAGCTTATTGACTCGAGTATAAGCCTAGGGTGGAGAATGCAGCGGCTACTGGTAAATTTCAAAAATAAAAATAGATACCAATAAAATTACATAGGCAGGAATATGTCCCTCATAGGCTTGTATATGTCCCCATAGGCAGGTTATAGGCAGATTTATGTCTCAATAAATAGTTATAGGCAGGGTTATGCCCCCATAGGTAGTTATAGGCAGTCTTATGCCCCGATAGGTATTTATAGGCAGTCTTATGCCCCCATAGGGAGTTATAGGCAGTCTTATGCCCCCATAGGTAGTTATCGGCAGTCTTATGCCCCCATAGGTAGTTATAGGCAGTCTTATGCCCCCATAGGTAGTTATAGGCAGTCTTATGCCCCCATAGGTAGTTATAGGCAGTCTTATGCCCCCATAGGTAGTTATAGGCAGTCTTATGCCCCCATAGGTAGTTATAGGCAGTCTTATGCCCCCCTAGGTAGTTAGGCAGTCTTATGTCCCCATAGGTAGTTATGGGCAGTCTTATGTCCCCATAGGCAGGGTTATGCCCCCATAGGTAGTTATAGGCAGGATTATGCCCCCATAGGTAGTTCTTGGCAGTCTTATGCCCCCATAGGTAGTTCTAGGCAGTCTTATGCCCCCATAGGTAGTTCTAGGCAGTCTTATGCCCCCATAGGTAGTTCTAGGCAGTCTTATGCCCCCCTAGGTAGTTATAGGCAGTCTTATGTCCCCATAGGCAGGTTATAGGCAGGGTTATGCCCCCATCGTTAGTTATAGGCAGGGTTATGCCCCATAGGTAGTTATAGGCAGGGTTTTGCCCCCATAGTTCGTTATAGGCAGTCTTATGTCCCCATCGGCAGTTATAGGCAGCCATGTCCCCATCGGCAGGCTATAGATAGGGTTATTTAAAAAAATAAAAATACAAGTACAGTACTCACCTCGGTCCCTCGCCGCTCCGCCTCCCGGCAGCTCTATCTTCTTGCCGCCCCCGGCTGCTCTATCTTCTTGCCGGCACAGGGCGCGTGACGTCATCAGGCCGCGCACGCAGCGTGATGACGCACGCTGCCTATGCCGGAAACTCCGGACAGCCGCAAGTCTGCGGCCGCCCGGAGTCCACTGCGGAGCAGGGAGCGCTTGCTCTCTGCTCCACAGTGCTATCTCTGCACTTGTGTGCGCTCTGGAGGAGTCGCACACAGGGGAAGAGATTGCCGACAGCACCCGGGCCACGGAAGTGCCCGCGGAGGCTGTCGGCTGTACTCGGCAATCAGCTATATGCACTCCCTGAGGAGCTGCATATAGCTGATTTGTCCCTGCCGGCGCATGGGCCATCACAGCGTCCGAGCGCCGGCAGTGACTCGTGTATAAGCCGAGGGGGGATTTTTCAGCACATTTTTTTGTGCTGAAAAACTCGGCTTATACTCGAGTATCTACGGTAACTTAAACACAGTTATTGGCTGGATAAAATCTAAGGACAATCTCAGGTGTTGGAACATCATAGGTTTAATAATAAAAATGTACCACATTCTGTGCAACTTCTCTCAACAATGTTCACAATTTCTGTAAATTTACCTCCTAGGAAACATTACACCTTCCCTCCTGTGTGAATTATCTCATGCTTAATAAGAGTTGATTTTATTATCAAGCATTTCCCACATTCTGAACAAGTATATAATCCCTCTCCCGTGTGAATGCGCTTATGATTAGCAAGATGTGATTTAAGTTTAAAAGATTTGCCACATTCTGAACAGGAAAAAGGCTTCTTTCCTGTGTGAATTCTCTCATGTGTAACAAGATGTGATTTATTTGTAAAACATTTGCCACATTCTGAACAAGAAAAAAGCTTCTCTCCTGTGTGAATTCTCTTATGTGTAACGAGATTTGATTTCTTTGTAAAACCTTTCCCACATTCTGAACAAGTATATGGTCTCTCTCCGGTGTGACTTCTTTCATGTATGATAAGACGTGATTTACTTGTAAAACCTTTCCCACATTCTGAACATGCATATGGTCTCTCTCCTGTGTGACTTCTTTCATGTATGATAAGACGTGAATTACTTGTAAAACCTTTCACACATTCTGGACATGTATATGGTCTCTCTCCTGTGTGACTTCTTTCATGTATAATAAGACGTGATTTACTTTTAAAACCTTTCCCACATTCTGAACAAGTATATGGTGTCTCTACTATGTGAATCCACGCGTGTGAAGCAAGATGGGATTTAACTATAAAAGATTTCCCACAATCTGAACATAAAAAAGGCTTCTCTCCTGTGTGAATTCTCTGATGTGTAGCTAGATGTGCTTTGTCTGCAAAACATTTCCCACATTCTGAACATGAAAAAGGCTTCTCTCCTGTGTGAATTCTCTTGTGCCTAACCAGATGTGATTTGCGAGAAAACCATTTTCCACATTCTGAACATGTATGCGGCTTCTCTCCTGTATGAATTATCTCATGGGCAATAAACTGTGATTTTCTTGTAAAGCATTTTCCACATTGTGAACATGAATATGGCTTCTCCCCAGTGTGAATTCTTCTGTGAGTAAGAAGACTTGAGCGTTTTGTAAACCGTTTATCACATTGACCACATGGAAATCTTTTTCCCTTTTCTTCGCCTGCACTCATGGTTACCATCTGTGGTTGGTCAATAGAAGCTTCCTCATTATTGGGGGGATTATAGGACATGTCTGTACTTGTGGCAACCATCAGTGGGTCAGGAGAAGGTTCCTCATGATTGGGGGAATTATTCGACAGGTCTGTACTTTGATGTCCTGGATGGACATTAAGGGTAGTGTAGTGATGAAGGACATCATCTTCTTCTTCTTTATAAGTTAATGATGACATGCAGTTTTCTTCAGAAATCTTAAGGGATTTTTCTGTTAAAATTAAAAATATACCTAAAATTATTATTATTTTTTTTAAACCATGAAAGAATCATTTTAAATATTCCTTTTAGGCGGGAAAACTCCTACAGTTTTTATTATTTTGGGCAAAGCCAGAGATGGATCCAGCAGGACCACTTATTATAACTACTTCCTACTTTCAATGTCGCGCAGGCATTCCCTGTGGTGCGCTGACTTGCTATGTAAGGAGTGATAGGCTGGCAGCACATATAAATCGCCCCTTGTGCTCAAATAGTAATAAGGGATATGAGAGTTGCAAAAAAAGGGGTTGATTATTGACGTTCACATTTTGTGATCTGCTCGGGTGAAATTATCACAAAAAAAGACATGCAGAGCTCCACGAGCCAGTAATGTCAGAATTGATTGTTGGCTAGAGAGATGTCTGAGGGCAGGGCTGCGCTGCATGCGCTCACTCCCAAAATGGCCCAGGGAACAACCAAATGTGGGTCTAACACAACAACAAGCTTAAACACCTCACCCTCAACCAACAGCAATTATTTCAATACTTAACTTTTAATCTATCGTTTCTATCCTAAATGTAGTCTAAAACCACAGTGACATGATTCTCATGGAAGGAAGATTTATTCCAGATTAATCAATAGCCAGGTAGATATATACTTTACAAATGAACGATTGCCACATTGATAGGAGCCCGCTACTGCCGGTCTGGACCAAGTGCTGATTTTCTTGCTCTGAAAATGACTGTGTACCAACTCATCTCATAGGGTTTTACCTTTTACATAGGCAATGCTGTGGCACATAGGGGAAAACTTCAGATAACTCGGTGTCCGGCTTTAAAATGTTTCAATGTTTTTGTAAGATCTTCCTTACTTCATTAGATCGTCTATCAAAGGTGCCAAGGCATCTTATGTTCTCTTTCTTTTCTTCTTTTTGTTTGGTTTGCCCTCGGTCACTGGCCCTTGCCCTGTCATGTGCTCTTGTCAGACACTTCTTTGGATAATCACTATTTGTAAATCTGTTGCATAACTCTGACATTCAGCAGATGGGTATACCCTGATCTAATGACAGCGCCAGCTTTTATGACAAAGACTATTAGTTGCTGTAATTTTCCTATAGATTGGGAGGTTAGACATTGATTTTTAGTGCAGTTTCCAGATAGCAAGTCACTATCCCAGTATAATAGCCTTACTCTCTACTTACAGAGTTAGGCCATGAGTGGCTTACTTACAGCTCAATGGCTGGTAGATAGATACACTAAATCCCATCAGCAGGCATCTCTGGCTCTTGTGTTTTCCCAAGGGGGAAAAAGTTAGCAGGTGCCTTTAATTAATTTGAGAAAATTGCTCTGGGTACTATTTTCACAACCGCATACAAAAAAAGCACAAGGGCCAGAAAAGTTGCTGATGGGTTTTGGTATTTTCCAGCCTTTGAGCGGGTAAGTGGGGCTTTGTAGTTTTGTGGTGAATTTATGTCCCCTTTTTTGGGGTTTTTGGGTTTTTGTAGTTTTGGGACTGGGCAAGAAATTGAGGACCCTTTGGGCTGGGGTTTGCAAGCTTGCGTTGTAGCTACTGATAAAACTAATTACTTCATATTTAAATTTTTTTTCCATTTATGTAAACCCTTTTTCCCCCAAAAAATTTTGGGGAGTTTTGGGTAAAAAGTATTTTGTGCAGGCCCCTTCTAATTTGCTGGGAAGTTGGGCCCAAATTTTTTTTTGGGGGGTGATAAAAGCTAAAACCCCCAGGCAGGGTTTAACTGTAAAATTTTGGCTCTTACCCTTTGAAACCCCCTTTTCTATTGAAATTTTAATCGGTATTGTTGCATTTTTGAAAGTCCCCCAAAATGTTTTATTTTTTGGGGTTTTTTGCAGGCTGGTGGGGAACTATTTCCCTAGATTTTTTTGCTCTTTAAATTTAAAGGACCTGTTATTTTCCCCCATGCAGCAAAGGGGCCCCAGGACCCCCTGCTGAGGGGGATTTTTTGTATCTACCCCCAATTGAGCTGAAAGTGGGGGTTTGTTTTTTGGAAATTTATGCCCCTTTTTTCTGTGTTTTTTTCATGAGTGGTTGGGGCCATGTTCCACGGCTTTTTTGGGCGCTAAATTTGGGCCTTTCCCCTACCCCCAATATTTGCCCCAAATCCATCCCAGTCTTTAAAGGGAAATTTCCACAGTTTTTCATGGGAAAAACTGTGGTTTCCCGCCCTCCTCCCCCTGCCCCGGCAAAAACCCGGGGGGGGGAAAAAGTGCAATGCACATTATTTACGTACGTACCCCGCCGTGAATAATGAATTTTTTGGGGGGGGGGTTCCCGGCCCCCCCCGCCCCGTTGCACAGCTGCGGGGCCGGTAATTGGGGGTTTCGAAACCCGCCCCCGAAATTTAAACGTCGGCTTTAAGCCGTTGTAAAAGGGCCCCTTACAGTGGGAAAAAGTAGCCAAGTTGCCCCAGCTGTCCCCAGGTGGGGGAAGGTTTGCTGGGCAAAATAGGGCCCGTAAGAAATCTTTACTTTTGACCTATTTCTTTTGTAGTGATGACGGAAAATTTTCTGCGGGGTCTGGGGAACCGGGTGGAGTTATGTGTTTTCCTTTTTTTTGGTTCAAACCCGGGTTTTCATGCATATTTGGGGTATTTTTTTCCCTTTTAATAGAAAAGAAAAATGAAAATTTAAATTTTTTTGTCTTTTAAATTACATTTCCAGAGGAAAGTCCCGTTTTGAAAAAGTATATATCTACCTGGCTATTGTTTAAAATTCTGAAAAAAATTTTCCCCTTCCATGAGAAAAAAGGGGGCACTGTGGTTTTAAACTAACTTAGGATAAAAAAACGATATTTTATAAAATTTAAATAGATTAAAAGTATTACAATTTTATGTTGGTTGGGGAAATTTAGTTTAAATTCCCAATGGAAAAATGTGGACTGTGTTATTGAAAAAATTTTCCCCCCAACTTTGAGCCCCCTTTTTAATGTTAATCAGAAAACTTTTCCAAACCCAATACATTTAAAAGGGGGCCCGGAGCAGAAGATGCCCCTAAACCTCTGCTAACCCTACTGTGTATGGGATAAGGGGCCAAAACAGATGTCACTGAACCTTGTAACCCAAATGCGTTTTGGGGCCCCGGGAAAGAAAGGCCCGATGTCCTGAAATCGGGAAAACCCTCCGGGGGGGGGGCCCCCGGAGCAAAAGGATGTAAATGCCCCCTCTGTTAACCCTACTGTGTTTATGGGGCCCCGGAGCAGAGGATTTTCACTGAACCCTCTGCTAACCCTCTTGTATGGGGCCCGGGCAGAGGTTTGCCCCACCTTGAACCCTCCTGGGGTTAAACCCTATGTGTATGGGGACCCGGAGCGGGGACGGAATGTCACTGCATCGGGTAACCCTACTGTGAAGGGGACCCCAAAACGAGAGACGGATGTCACTGCCCCTCTGCAAAACCCTCTGTGTAGGGGCCACGGAGCAGGGATGTCACTGCCCCTTTGGGGTAACCCCTTCTGTTTTAGGGGGACCCCGGAGCGGAGGATGTCACGGGGCCCCCTTTGGGTAACCCCTACGGGTGTATGGGCCCCTGACCCAGACGGATGTCCCGCACCCTGCAAAACCCAAATGTTAAAATCCCCTTGAGAAAGGATTCCCCCCCCTTGCTTCCCAAAATTTGAATCACAGTTTTCTTATGAAAAACGGAATGGAAAAGTGGGTGTGTGGGTGAAAAAACATTAAAGAAAAAAACACACTGAAAACCATTGCTAAAAAGAAAAAAAGCTTTTGTTGAGATTTTTATGGTGGGGGGAAAGGGTTTTTTGGGTGTTCTCGGGCCCCACTCATTCATGTAAAAGGTGTTTCCCCGATTTGGGGAAAAATCCAGCCTTTTAAAATAGCAGAAACCAAAAAAATCAAAAAAAAAAGAATAAATCAGCTCACTAAAATAGTGGTCGCTTGATAGATGGGAAAGCAGGGAAACATGCCCAATTTTCTGGGTGCACGGAGGTACAAACAAAAAACCAACTGTAGATAGTCCCGTGGGAAAAACGTAAAATACCAAAATAGTTGCTCCCGCACCCCTCCAAATTCTTGAAAAAATTTGTATTTACTGGAAATGTTGGTTTAAAAAAAAACTTTAAAAAACAAAAAACAAACATTTTGATGGCCCTTATGTAAAAAGCTTTTTTATGCCCCAAACAAAAATGGCCAAATTTTGTTTGGGGCCTGAAACGGTTTGGCAGAAAGTCATCTTTTTGGGGGTTTGTTTTGCTTTTATTGTTTTTAAAAACAGGGTTTCCCTAAAGTAGATTTTTCTTTAAGAAAAAAAATTAAATGGCGATTGTTTTTCCCTTGAAGAGGTTTGGGGTCTTCCCCGAAAAACCCAAAGGGCATGGGCACCCAGCTAGAAATTTCCCACCCTGGGTTGGGGGAAGCAAAGGGCCAAGATTACCCCAAAATATTTCCCTAAACCCCTTTAAATTGGGGATGGGTGGGGGGCCCCTAGTTTGGGGATATTGGCCATGTTTTAGCTTCCCCCAGGCCTTTTGGGAAGAGTCGTCTCCAGATCCCTGTGGGCAACCACCAGGGGCCTTATGGAAATCATTCGCCCTGTTTGCTGCTGTCTGTGCTGCACCCCAAAAAGGGCTCGCTGGAGTTAAAGATTGGGGCTTTTGTGTGTATTTTTTCATTTTTTCTTTCCCTTTCGGGGAAAAATCCTGTGTGACTGCAGCCCTTTTAAAAACCTTGGGATAAAAACCTTTTTAACTTTCAGTGACCAGTCCCGGATTCTGCTCTACACTCACTCATCACCCTTTTTTCACAGAAAAAAAAAAAAAAAAAAAACCCGGACTTGATAAAATTCTGAGACGCACAAACCCTTTTTGCGTTTAGGTAGTCTTATTAAGGGTTCCCCTGGGGAAAAAAATTTTAAAAAAAATATTTAAAAAATCATGTCAAAAAAGAAAAAATGCCCTTTAAAACCTGTAATTTGAAAAAAGAAAAGTTTGGTTTTCGTTTTGTCTAAGGGGTAACTATTGTAGCCGAAGGGAAAAATTTGGCCCCCGGGCTTTTTCCCCAGCAGAAATTCCCGTCATGGAATCCAGGTACAGGAAGGAGGGAAAAGTCTTGTGAGTATTTTCCGGGGTTTTGGGTGAATGACATAAAAGCATTGTGTTTCTGTGTCAGTCAGTTAACAGAAAATTAGTGTGAGGGTTGGGGTCAGGGTGGAAAAAAGGGGATTTTGGGGGTGTTAAATTTTTAGGTTCCCGGACAGTCAAAACGGGGACAGAGCTTTATTTAAAAAAAGTGTGTATTTATATGGGTTTGTGTGGGTTTTTTGGTGTGTTTTTCATGTTGTGTTAAAATTGTGCGATGAGCGTGGGAAAAAGAATTTTTAAAAAAAAAAAAGAAAAAAGTACAGTAAAAGTACAATTAAAGTGATCTAAAAAAGAGCCCAAAAATTTTGGGCCTCTTTCAAAAAATTATCCTTATGGGACCGGGGTGCACAGCGCAGCCCCGAACTCTGTACACCCCCGGACGGTGTAAAAATCCCCCTTTAAAAAGGGGCCCGTAATATCTATTGACATCTCCTCTTTTTTTTTTTTTTTTTCCTTGAAAGGGGGTCAGGGGCTGGTTTATCCTTCATTCAGAACCTTGGTTTCAGATCCTGTGTCCTTTCTATGTAATTCCCCTCCTCCATGGAGACATAGACAGGACATCATGCAATTTTAAGAACTGACAACACCCAAAGGTTCCCTTTATCATCCACTGTGTTATGTATAATTTTCCCAGCATT
>JAODAL010084473.1:0-10906 GCA_025379985.1 Phyllomedusa bahiana
GAGATTTTAAGGTTGGAGGGAGGCTATTTTGCAGGGTCGGAATCGCCCATAAAATGGACTGACTCTGACTCCCAAAATATATAATAAGTTGGTCCAGTTAGTTCGATGCAAAAGCAAGAGGAATTGGGTCCGGCCAGTGCTACTGCTCCCATATCTTCAGCCTCATCAATGAGGAGTGTAATTGATGACATGGAGCAGGCAAAAGCGCTGCCCAGGGGAAAAGGATTCTGCTCCCAGGGCAAACAGATTTCAGCAACATTTTTCACTGTTTCATAAAGTGAAAGAGTTTAACCTTTCCCATCAAAAGTGACTATGCTGAGGAAATTTCCCCTTTATACCCCGACATTGTTAGAGATGTTGCCCTGTGATCACCACTTTGCGCCCAACCCAAGTTAGTGTAGAGAGGCCGTTCCTAGCCTGGAAATTTAATGGATCAGATGTGAGGTCATGTATGCAGGATCTGATGAGGCATATATTTCTCAGAACAAATTCAGAGACTCCACAAATGTTCCTGCATGTTTTGCATATTTACAATTTTTGTGCGTCCAAAAAGTCATGTCCAAAAAAATATATTTTACACTGACAAGCAAAATGGTAAACAATGGTTTAAACTTGTGACTTTCAGGCTCCATATCTCACCATCCATAACTTTGTACACGAGGCTACTGTAATTTTATATACAGTCATCTTACATATCTTATACATAAATTTGACTTTCAAGTATTTAGCATCTGCTTGGTTACAGTTTTGCTCCTAAAAAGTGTTAATTTTAAATTTTGTTAGTATTTGGTAAATCCACCTTTGGTTTTCAATACTGCCTGAATCCTTCTGGGCTCTGAATCAGATTCAAGCATGTCTTGACCAAAATCTGATCCCAGGTCTCTTCTACACATTCCCAATGTTGGTGCAGACTGGACTTGGATACAAATACAGCTTTTTCTTCAACTCAAACCCACAAGTGTTTAAAAGATCAAAACATTGTTAACCTTTAGCTTGTCGTGTCTATTCTACCAAAAATAGCTTGTTTAAATTGTATCATAAGGTGATAAACAGCCGGATGACCATTTTACTACAGTAAAGTTATCACTTAAACATGCGCCGGGTATGAGGGAGTCAGGAGTCGGAGGTTTGGGAAATTGAGGAGTAGGAGTCCACAGCCCAGCTAGCCAGTATCCAGACCATATTTCCATAGAAAACTTATGGAGGGAGTTGAAGCTCCGAGTTGCCAAACGACAGCCTCAAAATCTTAATGATTTAGAGACGATCTGCAAAGAGGGTGGACCAAATTCCTCCTGACATGTGAAACAAACCTCATCATCAACTACAAAAAACGTCTGACTGCTGTGCTTGCCAACAAGGGTTTTGCCACCAAGGATTATGTCTTGTTTGCCAGAGGGATCAAATACTTGTTTCTCACTGCAAAATGCAAATACCATAAATTTATACAATGTGATTTTCTGGATTTTATTTTGGATATTCTCTCGCTCAGTGTTAAAATAAACCTACCCTTAAAATTATAGGCTGTTCAGGTCTGTCAGTGGGCAAACTTACACAATCAACAAGGCATCAAATAATTAATTTCCTTCACTGTATTGACATGAATATACTCCTTTCCAAGCTAGAAAAAGGGCAGCAGTCGATCATTTTAGCCAATACAATTATACAGTTCATTATTGATTCGAACGGTATATACCTTATTCTTCAAGGCTTGCTTTACAGATCTCCTATAGTATTGTGCAATGTTTATGTTCCTAACCAATTTCCGGTTAGAGTCCCTACAATAGTGGTCGGAAAACTGTCAAAATTGTTGCCTGCTAAGCTAATTCTTGGGAGAGGTGGTGGGGGCATTTTAATATCTCTTATTTGGAAACTATGGACCGTCAGCAACTTAAGAATAGGCCATCTACGCTATCTCAGCACCGACTTTGTAGAGAGTTTCAGAAATATTATTTGATCTCTGGAGGATAGCTCATCCAACAGAGAAAACCTTTTCTTTCTTTCCCCACTCCCCCTCCAACCTCCAATAATACACACACCCGTATAGACTATTTCTTTGGAAGCACATTGGCCTTACGTCGAATGAATTTGGCAGACCTAGTACCCCTTACAATCTCGCTCGACTAACTTGTTCTGAATACTGATATAACCCCGACACATAGATGCCAGTGGAGACTCAATGAAAGGCTTTAGAAAAACCCACAACTCAGAGGAGCTTAGGCAGAAAATCATGGAATATTTTTCACTAAATATAGGTATGGTTTCTTCAGAAGGTGCCTAAGATGTTTTTAAAAATTTACAGGGTGGATAAAAATCAATGATTTTTTTTTTTTTTTTTAAAAAACGGATTTTTTTTTATTTAAATCGGATTTTTTTTTCAATAAACTGCTTTTTGAGGAAAATATTTTACCTTTCCAAAGGTTTTTCCCATATGAGATAAAGCGAGTTTTTAAATCCGTAGAAAAAAGGCTGTATATGTGAACATTCCAATCCCATGCTTTTCCAGGGGTTTCGTAGGTTAGGGGGCAGTTTCTCTCCTATATTATACAGACGCTCGTTTTACTTCGCATTTCTAAAAATGATTTGTCCGCAAAGGGTCCAGCCTCTTCTTCACAGCAAAAATTTACAACTAAACAGAGTTGAGAAAAAGCCTTAATCCTTGTTCTACAAACCTATAAATACAAATCAACCCCTTCAGTGCCAATCAAGAAGTTAGAAAATATGTTTTTGTTTTGTTTGGGTGGAATGTTGCCAACACAAGAAGAATGTAAATCAAAGTGTGAGGGGGAGGAAGGGCAAGCAGACAAAAAAAATGAAAAGTGAAATTTTAGCAAATACTGCAGATACCCAGACAGACAAGTCTGGATCTGTTTGTGGTACATCTGGGGGTTTTTACTTTTTTCCTTATAATGGCAGCGGGCCGTAAAAGGACCCATTTTGGGGGAATTTTTTAATGAAGTCCTTCCCCTATCGGAAAGGGCAGGCATGCGTGCAAAATGCAAAGAGAACAAAGAGTGCGGGGGCGGGGTGGCGCAATGAGGAAATAAAAGGAATGCGGTGATAAAATGCCCAAAAACATTCTGAAAGGCAGGATCTTCAGGTTGGTAAAATTTTTATTGAATCCTATTTTAAAAAAGAACTGTTTGTGTGAGAAAAATGATATTTCTTATTTTACTGCATGTTACGTCATTTGGTACAGTTTGTAAAAGAAAAACAAATATTCCTTTTTGGGGCAGTGATTGTTGTGTACAATAAAAATTTGTATAAAAATAAAATAACAGCTTTGACTTTTTTTGTTTAGGGAATTCTGGATTCGGGAAAACTATCCCCTCCAAGATCACCATCATCCTGTTCTACAGTTTCAGATTACCCATCCAGGATAGTGCTTCTTAGCAGCACATCAATAGCCCACCCACACCCCACTTATCACCATCACCCAAAAGGAAGAAAAAAAACCTTTTACCTCCTGGAACCCCATAGTTTGGTTTTGATAAAACTGCAGATTAAAAAAAAAGTTATTGATGAAAAAATTCCCCGTTTTTTTATGCAACAAACTCTTTTTCCGCTGAGGAAAACCCCACATTTATTAATATGGTCAGCACAACCAGGTTTTGCCCACCCGCAAGCTGATGTTGGGGGAAAAACTGCGGATCAAGTGTAGGGGAAAGAAATAGCAATGTGCACAGCTTGGAGGGTAAAATTGTAACCTAAGATTGAGGGGTGGGTTAATGTCCCAATGATCCTATTGTAGTGCTGTATAAAAAGAAGAAGGAAAAGTTTTCCCTTGCCAAAAACTGAACTGGGGGAAATCAACACGCAGAATATTACAAGAAGGGCAGTAAAAACTATAACGAAGTGAACAAAAATTTAAATGTCTAGTAGCAGTTTGGTCACTGACAATGGCAAAACGATCCAAGATGAGAAGAGATTTAGAAGAGCAGGGAGGGGTACAAAGTGCTAATAACAATGGTTGCAGTGCCCCTTTGCGCACCCTTTACCAAAGACTTAATGTTCCCGAAATAAAGGCTAATGTTTTGAAATTTGCTAAATCTTCCTAATAACATTTTGCTGCAGCAGCTCTGAAAAGGATGGGTGGAACCAAGCTAACGCTCCCACAAGATGTTAGAAGGAAAATTTTTGGTGGACTTTTTAAACAGTAATCAAAAACTGGCCTTTCTGTGACACTTTGTTAAAAAAAATCGAGATAAAATAGATGGCATGTCACGGCCAAAATCCCAACATTTGGGCTTAGAGAATGTTGAACATATGCTGAGCTTCCTAAACCATCTCTCAAGCTTTAAAAAAAAATTTCAGAAAAATATGTTTTATTGCGGATGCTGTTGAAATTTGGAAGGAACTGAGTGAACACTAAAAAAAAGAACTACACATGGACAGAATTAAATTACAAGCAGTAAACAAACAAAGGGGAAAACACTGACTCCAGTCATTTTTTGGCAAATAATTTCAATATCCAATATCAGGGTCAAAACCTAAGTGTGGGAAGAGGGTTAGCTATGACATGGGTATCCCCAATCATCCATCTTTAGTCCAAATATAATAAACTTCAGAGCTAAGGGGGAAAACCCTTCAAAAAATTTGTTTGTGAAGATATTTTAAGGAAGGTCACCCGTAAACTGGTGGAAGTCATTTAAAGGGGTTGGGTTTTGAGACTGTTCAAGTAATATTTCACTTTTAACACATTTTTTGTTTTGTTTAAAAAATCTATTTAAAAATTTTTTTAAGGTCAGGATTATTTTTCTCCTTTCCTAAGTACAACAGAAAAAGGGTGTCCAAATGAATGATTAACCCCCCCTTAAACTGGGGGGAAAAAAATATATAAAAAGTGATTTAAAATCTTCATTTCTTGTGTTAAAATACAAAAACTAGTTTAGGTAGAAATTTGCTTAAATCACTGATTTAAATCAAGCCTTACTGATTTGATTTTAAAACGGATTAAATCAGTTAGATTTAAATCAATCCCCCGAAAATGTATTTTTTATTTTTTCTGCTCTTTTAAACACTTGTCCCAGTCAATACGGTTTAGGGCCTCCCCCAAGCAGAAAAAAATTAGCCTTCCCAAAACTCAGTGTTTTTGGGCTCCTCGACAAAAAACTCTATTGAAGGATAAATGGAAATTTTATTATATTATGGTCACCTTTTCCCTAAGGTGCCCTTCAACCTGAACCTTTGTTACTCGGGTCAGGGCTATTAGTGAAAAATTAAGTCTAGAAGGGCCTTTCCTCTAGTAGGTTCCTGCACCATTTGGGAAAGGTAATTATTTTCAGTTATTGACAAAAACCCGTTTCCTTTATGAGAACTACAGGTTTCAGTTTCCTAATTTATGTCTGGGTAGTTAGTCGCCCATAATAACAACCTCATTCTGATTAACCGCCTCATCTATTTGCCTGATGAGTACTTTCTCCCAGGGGTTTCTGTTATATTTGGGGGCCTATAGCAGACCCTATTAGGATTATATTATTGTTGTTACCCCCATGTATATTTACCCATAATGATTCCACATGTTCATTTCCTGTATCTATATCTTCCCACAGTGTTTGCTTCAGACAGGATTTTACATAGAGACAGACACCTTACCCCTTCCGGTCTTTACGATCTCTTCTAAGTATACTGTAACCCTGTAAGTTAACCGCCCAGCCATGTCTCAGTTATCCCCACTGTCATATTTTTCTTCAGCAATTAATAATTTTAGTTCATTTATTTTGTTGGTCAGACTCCTGGCACTGGCCAGCATGCAATTTAGAGATTTCAGTTTTTATTCCTTTCTCCCTGTTCTTTTTAACTATTGCTACATACATCCTCTCCACCTCCTGTTCTATTACTAATTCCCAGCTCTCTATCTTGCATGCTATCTTTGTAGTTACCTTCCCCCACAAGTCCCTAGTAAAAAAATTCCTCCAACTTCCTGGCCATTTTGTCTTCCAATACAGCTGCACCTTCCCCATTTTGGTGCAGCCCGTCCCTCGCATAGAGTCTGTAGCTAAGTCAGAAGTCAGCCCAGTTCTCCCAAAACCCACTCTGCTCCTCCTGCTGTTATCAGCCAGGAGGTAGAGGGGAACAGACTGTATAAGGATGTGTTATATGGAGAGGGGGAGGGAGAGTGAATCTAGCAGCTAGAGACTCAGTAATTGCCCAGATCTTCACATCACTGAGAGATAAGCATAAAGAGGAGCTTAGACAGCCTTTAATATACAGAAACAGCCAATCACAGAAAGCTGAGGCAGATAGTTTGACTTTCGTTTTCCACGGTTTAAAGGGGAGTATGCACAGAGTGCAGGCAGTCAATCATAGGGGGCGTGTCCCAACAGGCTAAACTAAACAGACACCAAATCACAGCAAAGAGGGACGTAGCCCGACCTCAAACTGCTGATTTAGCTCTAGACACATTAGCTCATATCCGATATACTAAATGATTTAGGTAATGCAAACCAATTGCAAAAGTGCTTATTTTTATTGTCATCATTGCAGATATGATCCCTGTAGCAAGAAAACCCCCTTTAAGTTGTATTTACTTAATTCTTAGAAGGAGCCCTAATACCATGTTCGATGCTACAATCATATATATCCTTTATCCCTAAACCTGGTAAGGATATGTTTTAACCTTCAAATTCAGGCCTATTGCATTATTGAATGCGGATTTAAAAATATTTAGCCAAAATCTTGGCTAACATACTTTCAATATTACTTCCACATTTGATCAACAAGGACCAGGTGGTATTTGTTCTGAATCGGCAGGGGCCAGACAACACTAGAAGCACTATTGACTTGATATGATTAACCCCTTAACGACCGCCCGTCGACTTCTGATGTCGGGTGGTGCAGGTCATTCGTCTGCAGCTATGTCTTTTGGTGTGTCTGCAGACATCTGGGTTTGCGGCTCCCGGCACCACAGCAGTGCTGAGGACAGGGCTGTACTTCACAGCCCTGTTCACAGCACAGCTCCTGCAAGTGCCGGGGAACCTCTGCTCCCTGGCGCTTAAAGGGGTTGTCTCACTATATTGATTCATCTCACCTCAGTCCTGATTTCTTGGTTTCACTTTGAATTCAGGGGCGTGTTTACTGGCTTCTACTACGCTGCAGTAGAAGCCAGGTCTGTAGCTATAGCAACTAGTGCTGGCAGCCTATCAGGAGAGATCAAACACGTCTGTAGCTATAATGACCTGAGGAGCTGATGCAGCCCATATAAAAGGTGTTATCTCAGAATAGGTAGAATACTGTTAATGGACATATATTGCAAAGTAACTTGTTTTTGCAAGATCTTTAACATAAAAAGCAATCCTTGTAGTGACAACCCCTTTAACCCTTTGATTGCCGCAGTTCGTGACCACAGTGTAATCAAAGGGCTTTCCCCTGCTCTGTCGGGTGATCGAGACACCCGTTGACCCGACAGAGCCTGGGGAATGGCTACAGTGTCAGCCCTGAGGATCTAGAGTAGCCCCAGGGCTGTCTGTGTAAGAAGCCAGCAATCAGGACAGACTGTGTGCTGCCTGACTGCTGTCTGTGTCAAACTGACAGATTATAATGTATTTGCATATATAAATATGAAACAAAAATCACTGACTATCACCTAAAAGGGCAATACTAGAGATTTGCATTACAAACAAAAAACTCACTGAAAAAGGCTAAGCAAATCCACAACTCTAAAATATGACTTTTATTAATTCTTATTAAAATAAAAAAACCTCTCTCTATAAATACCAATAATGAAGACATAACAATTACTACAAACTAACAGTTAGGGACAGTTTTGGGGGTTTACTTTACCCTACCAAAGTCACTATTACAATCTACCTATCAAAAGTCGAGAAAATCGTCCCAAAAAAAGGACGGCCCCAACACTCCAAAGCTCGCCCTACTCAATACTTACAAAGTCCCTCTATGTTGATCAAAAGGTTATGAAATATATATGTGACCAGTATATACTAGATGCTTATCCTCCATATTCAATTACATATGCACTGGCAGATTCCATACATTAATGCAAGCCCAGACCTAAAGATCACATATACATGTCGATATACAACCTGATCCTCATCCTTCATTCCTGTATCCATATATTCATTCAGATGATATTTTGCTGTCTCTTACCTCCGCACATATCTACCTGCCTAATTTGCAAGCCTTGTTTATCCATTTTGGTACTCTGTCAGGCTACCAAGTGAATACCTCAAAAACAGATACACTACCAATTAACATTCCCTCTGCACAAGTACAGTTGTTGTGTTCTAATTTTCACTGTAACTGGAGGGAGGATACTCGTGGGGTTAACCTAACCAGTACATTTTCCTCTTTACACCGGCATAACTTTCCTAAACTTTGACAGTGTATGGCCTCTTAAATAAATGGTATGTTCTTCCATTGTCCTGGTTTGGGAGGATAGCATCAATTAAGACGATGATATTGCCTAAAATATTATATTTGAGACTTTGCTGATCCCAATACCAATGACAGATCTTAATGTTTCAAGCCACTTTTTTCTGCTTTATTTTTGTCAAAGGTAGACAGAGAACCCAAAAGTGTACTGCTGACCAGCAAATATAATGGAGGATTAGCAGTTCCCGATATTATTAAATATTACTGGGCCGCGCAGTAGAGAAATATTCCATCATGGTCCTCATTGCTGGCCTATAAGAAACGGATGGAAATAGAGAAGTTGTGGGTTGCCCCGGCACATCCAAACTCTTTCATGGAATACATCCAAGGTTGTGATCGATGGTTCCCATGAAATTGCAACGAGATATCTAGAACAGGAGTTCTAAGACATTGGGCCTATACTTAGACTTCTCGGCCATGACCTCATTCCTATTTAACCCCCTTTTCCCCCACAGGGATGGCTGGCATTATATGGCGTAGGGCATCAAAAGCTTAAATTTGCACCTCTTTCAAGGAAAACTAGTATCAAATATTGTTCTGGTGGTACCACACTGCAGCCCTTTTACATAAATTTAACCCCAATATAATTGACATCTTGTTCATATACTCCGCATATATTTGCACATTAATTCAATCTTTTTGGAAAACGGATTTATTGAAAGATGTACTACAAATTCAGGTTCATTTAGATCCTACCCTGTATAATGGATTATCTATGACAGCTATCCGAAACGGAGCTCAGGACATCAGTATTCTGCGGCTCATAATCCATTATACATCTGCCATTATGTATTTTGGTAGCATGATTAACATCTCTCCCTCTTGTCTGTACTGACCGATTTGTGGCTTTCCTTATATTCCCTGATGAGCCTGCATTACAGGTGAAACGCATAGGAAAGGAAACGACCATATTTTCGGACTATAAGACACTTTTTCCCACAAAATTTGGGGAGAAACAAGGGTGCGTCTTATAGTCCAAATATACTCTCAGGCCAGCAAGCATGAGGCTGGAGAGGAGCGATGCTGCGGGAAGTTGACAGCAGGGTTTAAAGGGTTAATTCCCACTGCTCGTTTTCCACAACATTGCGGCACTCCAGTCGCTGGCCAGCCCAAGATCACAGTGTATTCTATTTTATGCACTGTGGAATGAAGAAAATAAAAAAATAAAAACCATGCATTTTTTTACACAACGGTCATCACCTGGATTAATCAATGTGAAAAGTGTTTAGGGTAGGTTGTTACAGACATGGCAATACCAAATATGTGTACTTTTTTTTATTTTTTAGGGGGGGGATTAGTTTATTGTACTGAAGAAAGGACGGTGGGCATTTTTACTTTATTTTTTGGATATTAGTGTAAAAATGAAAAAAGAAAAATGTTAAACACAATTTTGACTTGTCACTATACGGGACTTTATTTCCATGATCTGCAGATCACTGTTACCACGCATAAGCAGTACATGCCTGTTCTGTTATGTGTGAGAGAACTGTCATCACCATGGTGGCGACATCAGACAGCCTGGAAGCCTAACAAATCTGATGGTGACAGAGGGATCCCCCTCCCTCAGTCTTTCCCTTAGCTGCCATGGTATCGAAGACGTTAATCGGCGATGAGCGGGGCACAATCCACCCGTTGCGGACGACACAAGGAGTCATACAGTGGACTTCATGCGCTGATCATGAGATTGCACGATCTCCAGGACTCGTCCGATGGCAGTAAATGACATGCATTCAGGACATACCTTTTGTGGGGGGGTATAATGTAGTTCCAGTGACTAGCTGTAAACAAGTAAGAAGGGGTAAATAAACACCATTCCCAAATACACTGCTGTTCCAATTCGGCTTCATTTCACAGCTACAGAAGTTCTAAATTTCCAGTTTGTGTACCCTATGTTGCCCTAGGTTACCGACCACCTCTCTGCTCTAGCGGTCCTCACCAGGAAGGTAACCCGACTCCCTGCTGCGTCTCATAAGCAGCACAGGAGCTTATTTATCTTTGTCACTGACAAACTTTTAACCCTTTAGAACTCTGCAGTCTTGTGCGCTGCTGTTAAAACCCCTGCATCACGAACATCCCTTTAATAGGCTCAGATAGAAATAAGAGCTCAAATGTCAGTTTCTGCTGTGGAACTGCCTACAGCATGAGCAGGAGGAGGGGTGGAGGACCTGAAACTGGCAGTTCAGAGCAGGACCTGTGAACCAGCGAGATGGGAAAACCTCTTAAAAGTCTAGGATTATGTTCAGACACGGCAGATTTGTCGTAAAAATGTTTGACTGTTCACTTACATGTACAGATTTTGTAAACTTGTTGCAGAGACAATCCCAAGTCAAATTTATGATTCCAGACATTTTGGTGGGATGGGGGTATAGTCTGCTGTGTGTGAATGTACCCTAGAAGTGACCTGCACAACACTGCAGAGTGTGAGGCCAGACCGCCCTGCCTTCTCTGGAACAATCACAGACTAAATGGTGTCTCCCATTTTGAAGCTTTATATGGACCAAATACCTACAATCCAAAG
>JAODAL010084474.1:0-10906 GCA_025379985.1 Phyllomedusa bahiana
CCTTTTAAAAACCTAAAACCTGCCTAAAAAAATACAGAAAAACATCCCCCACTAGGACGGTCCTGTCAGGAACCTTGGCTAATAACCCCTAATACACCCTTGTTAGAATTTAAATGTTACAAGCCCAAAAATTTAAAATCTGGTCAGAGATTCCAATACAGCCCGGGGATACCTCAAGCGGGTTTACCAATTGAATGATAAAATCAATTGCAAGCCCTAGGCACTATCAAGTCCAGTAGAATAAAATTTAATCAGGACTAATTCAAAATACCCCGGTTTAATTTTTGTGCATTGCTAACTTTTAAAAAAGGGTAGTTTCATTCATTAAATGGTTCAAATAAGGGGACATAAAAAACAATAACTTTTGCAATTGGATGTCATTAGAACTGTCTTGTTTTCACGGGACCCCCTTATCTTCGTTTTGTGTAAACCTTTTCCCCAGTCCGTCAATTCCCACCCCCCTATTTTTCTTTTGGGCGGCTCACAAATTTAATTCTTTTGCCCCCTCCCCCCCCGGTCAATTCAAGGGGAGAGCATTCTGCCCCCTTCACCAAAGTGGGGCCCACACAATTTCACTCTGCACAGCCACAGAAACACAGAGATGCACCGCTTCTACAATCAAAAACACAAATTGGGCGTCAGTGAATGCAAACATAGAAGGTTTTTAAGGGCTCCCTCTCTCATTCAAAGTAAGGGGACCGACAGCAATTTCCTCTGCACCCCCAAGAAACACAAAAAATACTGCAGGGCTTTACAATCAAAAACAGAGAATTGTCCCCGATGCCTAAAAACTCCTGCATGTAAACATAAAGAGAGGTCTTTCGCTCTGGGGATTAAGAAACGGATTCAAATTTTAAAAAACCTCCAGCTGTGGGGAGAGCTTTAAGAAGATTGTTTTAAAAGCAAGCCTGTGGTTAAAAATACTTACAAAATAAGACTGCATTGGGGGAACGACACGTGACATGTGGGGCTCGGGTAGGGGAGGGGGGATCGGGGGGAGCATAACAGTGAAGGGGGGGGTGGTCACCCCCCTTTAGTTAAGAAAACCCACTGGAGGGAAGAAAGCCCCGAATTTGTAGACGAAAGCGGGAAGTACAATAAACACCCCGAACTGAAGAAGCGATATATCCCCTTAAATTACTAACCAAGGGGGGTTTTTAGGGGGTTTCTGGCCAAAGGTTTCCTGACAGGTCGCCTTTTGGGGCTTTTTTTGATTTTGTTTGGCTAATTTTGTATAGGCTTTTATAACTCCCAAACTGTATTTTTCCCTTTTCAGCCACCTTTTTTTTGGGTATATTTTGTTGGGTTTTAAGAGAAACCCGTCACATGTTTTTGTCCTCCCGTTTAGACAGAACAAGCTAGGTCAGACCTGCGATTCCCCCGGTCCCTTATTCTGAAGATGCTTTAGTTTTTTGGTTTTTTTGCTTAAATCTGCAGTTTTTAGCCCGAAGGGGTCATTGAAAAAATTTCAGAGTGCCGTTTTTTTAAACCCCCGCCACCTGGGCTACCCACGCCCCCCTAAACTGACAAACCAATTATTTTTAAAATTGGTAGAAAAAAGTGTAAACGCGTGGGGGGGAGTAGCTGTTGGGGGGTGGGCTAACATCCCTCATAAAAAGATTTAAGGGGAAAAATTGCTCTAAAACTTCAAAATTTTTACAGAAAAAAGGGCACAGAGCGGGAAAACGCGGTCTGACACTAGCTTGTGCCCCCCTTTCCAAGGGGGGCAAAACCCTAGTGCAGGTTCCCTTTTAAAAAGTTTTTTTTCCCCCCTTTAATAGAAAAATTTTTAAACTTTTTTACTTTTTCTTAGTCCAGGATTTGTGCTAAAATTTTATCTTGACGAATTTTTGTGGGCCGGGATGGAAAAACTATCTCTTTATTTTTTTTTTTAAATAAATTCACCCCCCAGCCCCGTTTATTAATTTCAACCCCTCACCAGATTTCCCTAAATTTTTTAAAAAGCCACAGCCCCAACCCCTAAATTAAATAGCCCCCAGAACAGACCCCAAAATTTAAAACTGGCCCCTTTAAAAAATTAAAAATTAACCCAGTTAAACCCCCAAACCCAATCCCAAAATTTTTTGGCCCCCAGATCAGATGCTAAAATGAAACACTTTCACATCCAGACTCCCCTAACTAAACCCCCATTATAGAACCCAAAAATAAAGGGGGACTAAATTTCTGCCCCCCAAGACTAGACCTCTGAAATTAGTTTCTGACTAGATTTTTTTAAATTAATCAGCCCAAAAATTTAAAATGCAGACAAGTCCCCCAAAATTAATTCAAACTCCCAAATTTCCGATGCCATTTCTAGTTTTAACTTGAGCATCTTGTGCCCCAATCCCCAACACGGGGTTTTCTGAAGCCACCATTTTCAGGAATTGTGTGTCCCACCGCTCACTACGCCCTGCACTGGTTTTCGTGAATTTATTGCTTCATGTTTTCCCACATTTTTGGGGTTTCAGGGGTTTCCCCTGGGGACTCACGGGCCAGAAACTTTCTGGGGGATCAATGGACCCACACCGGTATAATGGAAAGCTATAGAAAAATTTAAACGCAGCTTTCGGTCATAAATTATTAAACATCCCACTAGAACAAAATCTTAATGGGTGTCTTTTTTTCTTTTTTAAAACAGAGACAAAAAGAGGGTAAAGACTGTAGTTTCAACCCAAATTATTTAAAAGGGTTTTGAAAGCCATGGAGTAGAGGGGGTTTAAAAATAAATAAAAGAGTCCCAGGGGCTCGGGTTTTTAGCAAAACATAGGGCTCTGGAGAACTTTAACTACATGAACTTTTTTACGAAAATTGGCAAAAGAACCCGGGGATTTCCCCTTACCCTAGAAAACGGAAAGGGGGCCTGATGAGTGGGGGGGAGGGAAACCATGAAACAGTTTATGGGATTCTCCTTTAAAAGCCCTGCGCTTTTTTCTTGGCCTTGTCGAGGGGGGGGGGGGGGGGGGAGATTCAAAATCCCCAGACTATCTTATATTATTTTTTTTTCTGGCCCTTTGGGGCCCTACTGTGGCCCCAATTACCCGGCATTTTTTTTTTTATTCAAAGGGGGAATCCCTTTTCAGGATAAAAAAGGTTTAAAGGGAATAAGCAAAATGAAGGAAAACATAACACATACCCGGGGTTTTGCAAACAAAGTTTAAAAACCCTTTTTTGTGAAATTTCTCTTGAAAAAGCCCTTTTGTAACCGTTTTAAAAATTTCCAGCAAATTGTACCAATTTTTATAAAACCCCTTTGTTTTTTTAAAATTTTTAATTCCCCACTTTATAAGGGTTTTTAAAGGGAAAATAGCACCAGACACAAAGAAAAAGCCACCAAGAACCCTTTTTGTAAGGGCACCTTTTGTGATTTTTTTTCCCCGACCCCAAAAAATTTTTAAACACATTTGCAAAACCCAAAAAGTAAAAGCCCACGTGTTTAAAATTTTCACTTACAGGGAGATCCTTGCCTATTTGGAAAAAATTTCACAAAATTGAAAAAAAACCAATAGACCCAAAAATGTTGGTAAAATCTTTACAGCCCAAATATGACCCAAACAGGGGGGGGCCAAATATACAAGTTGTAGCAAATTTTTGGGAAAAATTCCGGGGGCCCCTAGAGGTTCTGCAAAAAGGAAATGGGGCCCGCCCTTTTTTAAATAAAGCTTTTAAAAAAGCTTTTGTTTAATTTTTAACAGAATTAGGACGAAAATGGGAAAAGGGGGCCCAAATTTAAGGTCTTTTTTAACCCCTTTAAAGGGCCCAGGCAGTTTTGACCTTCCGACACAGCCCCCATTTTTGAAAAAACTGGCATGTTCCCTTTAAGTGGAAATAACATTTTGACCCCTTTTTTCCTATTCCCTGTGATTTGAGGTTTTTTTTCCTTTTGACACATTGTGCTTTTAAATTAGTAAGAAAAATTTTTTCCCCTACAAACCTTGTTTGTTTGGAAAAAACAAAAATTTCATGAAAAATTAGAAAAAACTGTGATTTTTTAAATTAAAAAATGTCCCGCTGCAAGATGCAAGACAGATAATTATACCCCACAAAATAGTTCATAACTAGCATCTACCATATGTCCACTATAGGTTGGCATCATTTTTTTAAATGTCCTTTTTTTTATATATATATATCATTAGGGGGCTTAGAAATTTAGTAGTAATTTTTCACATTTTCAAGAAAATTTGCTATATATTTTTTTTTAGGGACCAGTCCAGTTCTGATGTGGCTTTGAGGGGCCTGCATGTTAGATACCCCCATAAATGACACCTTCTAAGAAACTAGACCCCTTAAAGTTTGTTAACCCTTTAGGTATTTCACAGAAATTAAAGCAAAGGGGAAAGGTGAAATTTCAAAATTTCACTTTTTTTCAGATTTTCAATTTTTTTTTTTATCCATTTTTCACTGGAATACGGTAAATGTTACTGGGTAAATGCAATGTAAAATAATTTTCCCCAGGTCTGCCGTTTTTAGAATATCCCATATGTGGCCCTCGTGCATTATTTGGCTGAACCATAAGCCCCAGAAATAGGGGGAAACCCACCTACGGGACCTTGGGGTCTCATTTTCAATGCAATTTTATTTAGGCCCATTTCGGGTTTCGGACCCCTAAGGTGCTAAAACTTAATAAACTCCCCTAAAAAGACCCCAATTGGAAACTACACCCCTTAAGGTATATAAAACAGGTTTTTTAGTGAGTATATCGACCCCACAGGTGATTCACAAATTTTTTTTTTAAGCATTGGGCTGTGAAAATTTAATTTTTTTTCAAATAATCTGCAATTTTAGCTTAAAATTTTTTCTTTATTTAAAAGGGAATCCTGGAAAAAAGAACCCCAAAACTTTGTTAAGCAATTTCTTCCAATTCGGCAATACCTTACATGTGGGTGTAAACTGTTTTTTTGGCGCAGGGCCCGGCGTAAAAGGGGAGGGAGGCTATTTGGCTTTTGGAAGCAGATTTGGTGGGGCCATGTCCATTTGCAAAGCCCCTAAAGTACCAGAACAGGTGAAACCTTTCCAGAAGTCACCCCATTTTAGATTCAACACCCCTCAGGATCTCATCTAGGGGTGTATTGTGCATTTTTGGGTGCACAGGGTTTTTCCCTCAGTTTTTTTTAGCATTGGGCCATGAAAATGGGGGGGGAAACGCAGTTCCACCATTGTTTTTTGGGCTTCAATTTTACAGCGTTCGCCGTACAGTGTAAATGATGGAAACTTTACTATGGGGGTCGGTACAATTGCAATGGTATACATTTTATATAGTTTTTTTATGTTTATTACTTTTACACAATAGAAATAGGTCTATAAAAAAATTGCGTTTTATGTTGTCTATTCTGACAGTCATAACTTTTTTATTTTTGCTGTGTGGGAGAGCTGTGTAGGGTCTTGTTTTTTGCGGGTGAATTGATGCTTTTTTTTGGTACCATTATGGGGTGCATACAACACTTTGTTCACTTTTATTAAGGGTTTTTTGGTGAGGTGTTTTGAACAAAATACAGCAATCCTGGTAGTGTTTTTATTTTTATTTTTTATACGGTCACTCTGCGTTAGATATACATGCTAGCTTTACTCAGCAGGTCGATACGATTACCCGCAATACCCAATTTGTAATTTTTTTTATTTTTTACTGCTTTTATAACCCAATAAAAACACTTTTTTTTCAAACAGGAAAAACATTTTTTCATCGCCATATCGGGAAGCCAAACTTTTTTTTTTTCTGTGAAATGGACCCTTTCCCCAGCTTTTTTTTGCGGATAAATTTTGACTTTTTTTTTGGTATCATTTTTGGGGGGACAAGATTTTTTTAAATCATTTTTTTAAATCCCTTTTTTTGGGAAAGGGCAATTGAAGAAAAAAACGCAACCCATAGTGGTTTTTTTATTTTTTTTTTTTAACAGCGCTCACTGATGCAAATCCGAAATAATTTAGTTTTTAACTCGGGGGTTGAAAACAATATGGCGATCCCCCTTTTTAAATAGTTTTTTTTTTAATGGGGGAAGCATTTAAAAAAAAAAAAAATAAATTTTTTAGTGTTTTAAAAGAAAAATTTAAAGCACCCACATCTTCTGAAAAGCCAAAACTTTTTATTTTTTCCGTATACAGACTTTGTTAGGAGTTTTTTTTTTGCAGTTTGATGGATTTTTTTAAATTTGTAAAACCCTTTGGGGGTTTAAATTGGTTTTTTTTGATCGCTTTTATTCCTTTTTTTAAGGGTGCTCCCGGATAAAAAAAATCTTTTTTTCTGTGATGGGTTTTTTTTTTTTTTTTTTTTAAACGGCGTTCCCCCTTACAGGTAAAATTAACATGAAGATTTATAGGGCGGGTGGGTTATGACCGCGGCGATACCAAATATGGTTACTTTATTTATTTTGGGATTTTTTTTGGGGAATTGGCGCTGAAAAGGGGGAAAAGGGGGCGGGTAGTGTTTTTATTTTATTTTTCATTTTTTGTGTTTTTCCAGGTTTTTCACTTTTTTTTTAATTTTTTCACATTTTTATTTTATTTTTATTTTCCCCAATGGGGGATTTAAAATGAAAAACCTTTGGGGATCTCTCATTAAATAAAATCAATGCCACCCTTTTTGCTTGCACGGGTTTTCCTATGACAACTGCCATCACTTTCCCGGGACATAACCACGGGGCACACCCGGGCACGTGACATCACAGAACCCCGGGAAGGGAAATTTTCTAAGCCCCCCGGGTGTGCCCTGTCAGAAGGCAGAACGCCACGGATCAGCATGCCCCCACAGAGACCGGGAAAAAATTGATCTCCTCCTGCGTCTCTTTTAAATTATTAAAAACCCATGGTCCTTAAATTTTAAGGGGTTTTAAACCTCCCCCCCCCGGGTTTTGGACCCGCGGGTGGGGGCCAATGCTGGGGGATGCCCAGCGTAATTACACCCTGACACCTGCGCCATCGCGCGGTTACTCTGTTTTTAGATTTCCCGGCGCGATCCCCCCAGGATTACCCATATGTCCAAGGCCCTTTAAAGGGGGTTTAAAAACACAAATTTCCCTTTCCTCACTGTTTGCAATCTTTTTTGGGCAGCCATTTGCCTACTATCTTACCACCCCAAGTTAATCCCCCCAAAGAAAAATTTTTGGGCCCAAACCATCAATCCCCCCCCATCCACATTTACACTTTTTTACCCCTTTAAAACCCCCCCAAAAACCCCCACTTTCAATGGGCAACCCCAAACCCTGGGTCCTTTTTTCCCTTTTCTTGCGCTCCACCAACCCGCCCTCCCACTCCTTTTTTGGGCTAATCCCACAACCTATTCTTCCTCCCACAGAAACCTTGCTAATCTGCATAATATTCATTGAAATTTTTTTTTCCGCCCCTTTTTAAATGTGCACCCCACTGTCGAAAAAACCACTGCTTTTCAAACCGTTCCTCTCTAACTCTTTCAACCTGCTAGCTCTTACAGAAACATGGCTCCCGCAATCCAACACTGCTTCCCCTGCTTCTCTTACTTATGGTGGCCTACACTTTATCCATACTATCAGACCTGAGAACAGTCCTAATCACTCACTTCAAAAGAGAAAATTGACAATACCGCTCACCCTCCCCTGTTTTAAAAATGATCCCTTCCCCTCCTGCCCCCACTATTCTCAAGCTGTTATCCCACCTAACTGCAACGTTAACCTCTCTCTTTCCACTTGGATTTTCCCCCATCCCCCTTTTAAAAAAACCCATTTATTTGCTTTTTTTAACCCCTTTTTAATGAAAAAAAAAATTTTCAAATGTTCTTTTGGCCCCCCCTTTTTTTTCCCAGCAAACCCCTAAAACCAAACCAAAAACCCCTTTTTTTAAAAACCTTTTTTTTTGCCCTTAAACACTGTAGAACACCAAAACCCCTCCAACATCTCACCCATTGGCTCCATGACACCGCCTCATTGTTTCTCATTTTCCCTATCGACCACCATTTATGTCTAAATTTGAAATTTTTCTACCTCCTCTTCTCTTCCTATTGGGTTTTCACAGGGATTGGTTCTAGTTCCTCTCCTCTTTTCACTTTATTCAGCCCTTTTGAACAAACTATCAGCAGGACCAACCTACGGGGATGAACTCAATTACCCCTACCCCCGGGAGCCATTTTGGCCTCTCTGCAGACCCCCAATTTTTGAAATCCAGGGGTCCTTTATGTGAGAATAACTTTTTTTAACAAACTTTTTTTAACATTGTGCTTTAAGATATAAGAAATTTTGTCCAAAAAATGCTTGTTATTTGTAAAAAATAAAAAAATTTGTAAAAAAATTTGAAAAATTTCCAATTTTAAACTTCAAAATTTCTGCATGTAAGCAGAAGTTATTCCACTAAAAAATATTTTTTATAAATAATCTACCCTAGTCTGCTGTAGTTTGCATCTTTTTTGAAATGTCTTTTTTTTTTAACATTAGGGGGCTTAGAAATTAGTATAATTTTTAAAACAAAATTTGCAATATACTTTTTTTTAGGACCACCCATTTCTAACTATTTTGTTTGGCCTGTATGTTAGATCCCCCCATAAATGACCTCATCTAAGAAACTAAAAACCCTTAAAGTATTAAAAACCGCTTTTGGGGAAGTTTTTAACCCTTTAGGTGTTTCACGGGAAATTTAAAGCAAAGGGAAGTGAAATTTCAAAATTTCATTTTTTTTTGAGTTTTTAATTTTTATACTTTGTTCACAGAAAGGGTAAATGGACAAAAAATACATTAATTTTGATTTCCCCCGGATTCTCCCTTTTCAGAGATATCCCAATTTTGGGCCCTAGTGCATTATTTGGGCTTAACCACAACCCCCAGACTAGGGACTCGGGGTCTCTTTTCTTTAAACCATTTTATTTAGGGCCTTTTCGGTTTGCGGACACCCAAAGTGCTAAAACTTAATAAACCCCCAAAAATACCCATATTGGAAACTCCCCAAAACCCCCTTTTGGGAAAATCCGGGGGTAGTGACATACCCCCCACAGGTGTGTCACAAAATTTTTTTAGCATTACTGTAAAAATTAAAAAAAAATTTTTTTTTACAAAATCTGCTTTTTAGCTAAAAATTTAATTTTTAAAGGGAATCCTGAAAAAAGCACCCAAACCTTTACGAAATTTTCTTCCAAGTTAGCAATACCTTACATGTGGGGTAAACTGCTGTTTGGGGCAGGCGGGGGTATAAGGGGGGATGCATTTGCTTTTGGAACGCAGATATTGGGGCCTTTCCCATTTACAAACCCCCCAAAGACCAAAACGGGTAAAACCCTTCAAAATCAACCCTTTTTTGGTTCACACGCCTCATAACCCAAACTGGGGGTTTTGGGTACATTTTGGGTGCACAGGGGTTACAAAGTTTTTTTTTTTTGATTGGGCTAAAAATGAGGGGAAAACGCTTTCCCCCATGTTTTTTTGGGGTTCAATTTTTAAAAGCGTTTGCCGGGAGTATAAAGACAGGATATCTTTTTCTATGGGGGGCGAACAATTGCATGGTAAAGATTTTAATATTTTTTTTTTGTTTTTTTTCTTTTACACAATAAAATAGGTCTTAAAAAAAATGCGTTTTTTATGTTTTCGTTCGATACCATAACTTTTCAGTTTTCTGTATACGAGCTGATTCGGGCTTTTTTTTTTGGGATGAGTTGACGTTTTTATTTTACCATAGGGGGGCATATGCCGCTTTGATCAAATTTTTTTTTAAGGTTTTTTGAGGCTTTTGAACAAAAAACAGCATTCCTGGAAATTTTTTTTATTTTTTTTTTTTAACAGGTCCCGTGCAGAAACTGACATACAATTACTTTTGCAGGTCGAAACATTACACGATACCCAATTTGTATATTTTTTTTTGTTTTACTGCTTTTACACAATAAAAAAACACTTTTATTCAACTAGGAAAAAAACGTTTTTTTTCACGCCATATCGAGAGCCCCTAAAATTTTTATTTTTTTGTGTACGGAGCTGTGTAGGGGGTTGTTTTTTGCGGGGAAGGTTAGTTTTTATTGGTATAAATTCTGGGAACAAACTTTTGATCAGTTTAAAACCATTTTTGGAAGGCAGGGGGAAGAAAATCTGCCCTAGAGTGTTTTTTTTTTTTTTTTAACAGCGCTCACCGTCGTACCACTGTTACTGGTCGCCCGACAACGCCTTTACCAGCCCCCAATGCATTGCGGGCAGGTGACTCACAAAGACCCCCGGGAAGTGCCCCTTCCTTCCCGGATCACAACAGGGGATCGGGGCCGCACTATAGCGGCACCACGGGGGGGAGGGAAGGCTCACCCTCCGCCTGCGTTTTATTTTCGCACCATGACAGGCTGCGGTAATAAAGCTTAAATCACCCGCGCCGGACCACTCCGGGCCCCGGGGGATACGTCATGCGCCGTGGGAATTTAAAAAGCTGGCCCATGGCATCGCGCGGGCCCCCCCGAACCCGCCGATCGCCCGGGGCATCAACTCCATTTGCGGGAAGTCACTTCCCTAGGGGAAACAACGCCCTATGTCGGGGAAGGGGTTATACACCCCTTCCGGTTTGTCCTGCCCGCTTTTAAAAAATCATGACACTGTCCACTATTTTTTGACATCTGGGGCCTCTCTCACTCGAACCAAACCCACAAACGAACTTCTTGTCAGTCCACCATCTACTAACCAATCCCACCCTGCTATTTCTGTTTCAGTGTGTAGTACTACCATGGGCTAATCTACAGCCATAGCAGCCACAGTGACTGGCACAGGGCCCAGAGGTTTAGGAGCCCACAAGGACAAGGGAATTTTTGCCTTATTTTAGGAAACAAGTTTTGGTTTTTTATTCCCAATATATGCAATATTACTATACCTTAAAAATTGCTACATATGCTTTCGTTTTTAGGTTATTATGATAAGGTGGTGGGACCCCCATCTCTTTGGGCTAGGGGCCCCCAGAAAATTTTAGTTACCTCCTGGGGACAGTCTAC